>WBMW01004638.1:294000-414586 GCA_013396635.1 Penelope pileata
GCGCTACCGCGGTGCCGGGGCGGAGCGGCGCTGGGCCGCTGCCATGGCCGCGGCGGCGCTGACGGCGGCGGTGGTGGGAGGGGGCCTGCTCCTCGCCGCCTGGCGCTGGCTGCGGGCCGCGGCCCGACCCGCCGCCGTGGCCTCCTCCATGCGGGGCAAAACGGTGATCATCACCGGTGCCAACAGCGGGCTGGGCCGGGCGGCGGCGACCGAGCTGCTGCGGATGCAGGCCCGCGTCATCATGGGCTGCCGCGACCCAGCGCGGGCCGAGCGGGCGGCCCGCGAGATCCGAGCCGAGCTGGGCGAGCGGGAGGCGGCCGAGGGCGGCGGCGAGCTGGTGGTCCGGGAGCTGGACCTGGCCTCGCTGCGCTCCGTGCGCGCCTTCTGCCAGCGCGTCCTCCAGGTACGGCCCCGCCCGCGACCCGCAGGGCGATGGGGCCGCGGGAGGCCGCCGGGCTCCCCCGTGTAGGCCTCCCCGTGTAGGGCCTCCCCACGCCGTACAGGCCGCCCTCGTGTCCTGGCACGGGGCCTTGGGGTTCTGAGCCACGCTGCCGTGCTGCAAGTAGCTGCTGCTTCTGTAGGGTTTGGAAAGAGGGTGTAACCAACCTTGGGAGCAGCTTATATTGGGCTGTTGTGGTATTGAAAAGGAAACGCACGTTTGTGGTGGTGGAACGTTTTGCCTTTCCCTGTTTTCTGCTCCAAAGTAACCTGCATTTGGTGCTTCCATGTGGTCTTACAGCTCAGCCTGGTCCCCACAGCAGTAAAGGCTGACACAGCAGCTGCATCCCTCCTGCTGCCCTCTCCCTGGGTGGGACTCCCATGCTCAGCAGGACCTGGCTTTGGCAGATAAACTTGTTTTGAAATATATAACTTGTCTGCAGATTTCCTGAAAACCTGAATTTAGGGAGGTCAGAGACATCCAGCCAGTTCTCCTCCTGATAGAAATGTGCCTAGATGAGTTGAGCTGCATTGCCTTAGGTTGTCTCATTCAGTCATCCTCATTTTCTGTACTTAAAATTGGGAATAGACTTCAATAATTGTCAGTGATCCAAGGGATAATGTGTAGGATGAATCAGTAGTGACTGGCAAGAGGTATTGAAGGTTTAATTGTGCCCTTCATTATGTGACCGTGTTTCTGTGGTCATTATAGCAGCAGTTGTATTACATTCAGAGGACTGTGGTTTTTAGAGGTGACACCAGAGAGCAATGGGACTCTCTGTTAGAGATGTTCCGCTCCATGAGAAGCTTCAGCTGAGACACTCAGCTCACAGCATCTGGCTGTGCAGACCGTGATGCAAAACCCTAGGAAACTGGCCTCAGTAAGTTCTGCAGCTTGGAGACCTGCTTGTTAAGTACTTGAAAGATGCTCCGATGCTGTTGTGATAAATAAAATTTGAGAGGGACTGTGTTGCGTTGACTTTCAAATAGTTTTTGTAAAACTTAAATATCTGAAAAAGCAAAGTTTTGTTGTGCAGCTGTGTAACCATACCTTCGTACATATGAATCCAGTGATAAGGTCTAATTTTGCTTTGGTGTTCTGGGAAAATATGTGTATATACAAAATGATATAAAACACTAGAAAAGAAGCACCGTGTCTAACCTTTTAAAATTATATCTTTAGTACATAATATCCAGAAATGTAAATTTGTTATCCTCCCTTTGTCGGCTAAGCCAATAGAAGCGACTGTAAATACAAATCTGTGGAGGAGAAAGTGTGTGTGTTTGCAGTGCTGCTGGCGTGCATTTTAACCTTCATTTTCAAAATAATCCTTTTCAAAACAGCTGAACGACAAGGAATGTAATTTCAAGAAGCTGTTATGTCCAAATTTATATTGTCCTCTCTGAACTTGTGATTCCTTTTTGCTTTTTGTTGTTGCTATTGTTGACTGGTGGGTGGTTTTATTTTTTGAGATGAGTACTAAAAGATTGTCCTGATGGGGTGAAAAAGACTTCAGCATTGTCAGGATGGGGAAACAATGCACTCCCACAGCCTAACTTTGTGGGAGCTTTCCATTCCAAAACTACAAGTGATTGCATCTTTCACCCCTTAGCCTCATTGCAAAAAGCTGGAAAACTTAGAGATGTTGTAGGGCTCCAGGGAAAAATGAAGAAAACAGGAGCGACCTCAGAAGCTACAGGGAACAGTATTGTATGTCAAAGTGATGTTTTGTACTCTCTGATGCACTTGGTCATAGTAGTGACCTACTTGGCATTGTTCACATTACTTTAGGTTATTAAATGTAGGAGTCTCAGAATATAGCACGAGTGGAACTTCTCGAAGTGTTAATTCTTACGAAATAAATTCTTTGGTCAGATGCTACAAAAAGTTTCTAAAGCAGTGTTCTCTAAAGTGAAGTAACACTAGTCAGCAGATCTGCAGTAGGTCAGATCTTCAATCCTGTCGTTGCTTAGTGATAGAAACCTTAATGTCCTTTTGGGTGAGGAGAATTGGATTTGATGCTCTTTCTATAATGCCCCAGGAATTACATGAACATGGAAGCGGCATCAAGTCCTACAGAAATCAGAGGCTGAAGTAGCTGATCAGATGTCAGCATCATTAACTGAATGCCATGTGCAAAGTTGGGTTTTGCTCTCTTAACATCTTTGCTGCTAATGGCAGTCAAATAAAAGGTGAATGGTATCAAATTCATCGTGAGATTCTCAGAATAATCGAAATGACCCGAAGTGATCTCTGCTTGCCTACTGGTTCCACATTGGTTTTAAAGAATTAACAGTAAAGAAAACACATGCTGCGTTTTCTGTTAAGTGAATACATTTGCTTCTGAATTATGTGAGGACAAGTTCCTGTGATACTTTCACATTCTTGTCAGACATGGATGAAAGTGCTGAATGCAGAAGTTATGTAGGCAGCTTAGTTTAATCTGTATTTTTTGAAGAAGTCATCATTTTGGGTAAATAGGAAAGCTTTTAATTTTTGAGGGGATGCTGCTGCATGAAATGCGTGATGTATTATAAATTGTATGTGTGTTGAATTGGCTGTACCACTTTCTCTGTTAATTACATTTCCTGAACCAGAATACTAATCCATCAAACAGCATGTGCTGAGCTTATCATAAAAAATTTCAAGCCTCAGTCCTGTACATGCCTCTGTGTTCTTGAGTATACCTATTAGACTCAACTTCTATGAAGTTTGCTTAAATTAGTAACATTGCGAATGTTACTTTTCTGTTATGGGTGCTTCATGGTTATTTTGCACCAAACATCACAATAAAATGTAGTAATTTTACAATAAGATAGTATTTAAAGTCATTGTTTTGCAAAGTTTTTCATGACATCTCCACGCTGAGGTGATAGGTCTGCAATTTGACAGCTTCTCAGCAACAGTAATTTTATTTTTTTGAGCTAATGCTTTTTGTTCCGTATATCTGCGTGACTTTATTTATGGTAGAGTCCTTGCCCATGGCTGAGGTTTGTCATAAACTATTACCATGTATTAATGTGCCTGCTGTTGCTGATATAATAAAAAGGCTACTTTTTAGAGGAAAACAAAAATGCATCACAAAGATAAATTATCAACCTGGAGTAACAGGTGGTTATGTTATCTGCACACATTAAAAATAAGTACAGATCTACCTTCATGTATCTGCATTCAGTTCAGTGGTAGTTCAATTTTTTTCAGTAACAGTTTAGAGACTATTGGAAGATTACTATTTGGAAAACTTGAAGTTATTTCACACTAACAATGTCTAATGAGAAATTGTAAGCGTAACAGTATGTTTTTCATTATAACTGATTATAAAACTAAATTATTTTTTTCTTTCCTATTTAAAGGAAGAGCCAAGGCTGGATGTTCTCATAAATAATGCAGGGATTTTCCAGTGTCCATACATGAAGACAGAGGATGGCTTTGAGATGCAGTTTGGTGTAAACCACTTGGGTCACTTCTTGCTCACCAACCTTCTTCTGGGCCTCCTCAAAAATTCTGCTCCGAGCAGGATTGTGGTAGTATCCTCAAAGCTTTACAAGTATGGAGAAATCAACTTTGAAGACTTGAACAGTGAAATAAGTTACAATAAAAGCTTTTGTTACAGCCGGAGTAAACTGGCTAACATATTATTTGCAAGGGAGCTAGCGCGTCGATTGGAAGGGACAGGAGTCACTGTCAATTCCCTCCATCCTGGTATTGTCAGAACAAATTTAGGCAGATACGTGAATATTCCCTTTCTGGCAAAACCTGTATTCAATTTGGTGTCGTGGGCTTTCTTCAAAACACCTCTGGAAGGAGCCCAAACTTCTATTTATTTGGCCTCTTCTCCTGATGTTGAAGGTGTGTCAGGGAAATATTTTGGGGACTGCAAAGAGGAGGAACTTCTACCCAAAGCCATGGATGACTTGGTTGCAAGAAAGTTGTGGGATATAAGTGAAGTGATGGTTGGATTATTGAAATAAGTGCCAGGGAGTATCTGCTAAAAAGACTGCAGATAACTATGCAAAATGTATTTGGAACTGGGATTCTCACCTTAAATGCTGTGGGAACGGAGATTAATGCTTACAAGTGTTCAATAAAGGAATGAATTATGCTGAAATTCTGTTTTTAAGTATAGGATAATCTTTGTTCAATAGACACAGGCATTCAAGAAAAATATGGGATAGAGTTTGAGGATGTGAATATAATTTCTGATTAAATCTGTTCAGAAAGTCATGTTCTAAAATAAAAATAAAACTGTGTTTTGCAGTGTATATGCCTATTTGTCATGTTCTACTACATTTTAATCAGGCTGGACAATGTGAAGTGTTGATGGTGAAATGCTTTTCCTGTGAAGTGGTCTTAAAAATAGAATCTAATGCCAAGATCTTTGTCTTTTTGAGCCATCACAGTGACAACTGAAGTACAGTTTTACTGGTATCTTATGCTGTAATTGTTAGGCCTCTGAGTGCCACTCCAAGATGTGTTGTCAGCCAGATGCTTTAGTGAACAAAACTGTTGAGCTGTATCCAGTTTAACTGTAAAGCACAAAGTTGACTTTTTCAAATAATGTGACTGCCATTCATTGAGTATATACAATTCATTGTGCAAGATGTATTTGTATTTTCACATATGCTGAACTTGTTCTTTCTGAATATGCAGACTCCTTGGGTTTCATTGGAACCATAGTTGGCATGTCTCAGTAGGACTTCGCATGTTAGGAGTTGTGTCCAATGCAAAGTTCACAAGACCTCAACCAGATTAGACTGAAGCAAATACACTGCTTAGTACATATGGGTTGACTGATGACTTTAACTCAGTGATGAGAGTAGGTAAGTCTGGCTGATAAAGCTTACTGAATATTCTTTAATAAAAATTTTAAAAACAAAAAGACTAAACATTCATTCTTTCACTGTGGAAGATGCAACCAGTGGTCTGTACACAGTAGCCATGTTTAAAGGATGTGAGATTCACCTGTTTTAGTTTAGGAAGTCTCAGCTCTGCAGAGGTAGAAATAAATTGATATATGTACCCAGATAACTACATGGATATTACATGAAGCTGTACTGATGTATGCTTTTTGAATTCATATAATTAATGGCTTCATTATGGTATTTATGACTTTTTTCTCTAAATTAGCAAAATGTTCTAGCAGTTAATTCAGAGTATAGTATATACGTAGGTCACTCCATAAGTAATTCCTCCTATTTATTTCCATGGAAGCTACAACAGATACAAAGGAGGAAATTCTCAGCTACAAAACACTATTTTTCGACATAGTCACCACCATTAGCTATGCATTTTTGCCAGTGATGAACAAGAGCCTGTATGCCATTCTTGTAAAAATCTGCATGGCCATCCAGAACGTGCAAATAGACCAGTTCTGCACTTCAGGTAGCAACCCAGTTTTTGAGATCCTTTCTCTGGTTGTTTACTCAGCCTCTAGACATGCTTGAACTTATGCACAAGGAAGTGGACCCTACGTGTCCTTACCCTTTGCCAGCACAAGCCTGCTCTCTGCTCTAGGCGAGTGGCTTGGGTGGGGGAAGAAGGCGTTCCTGAAAACTACAACGCAAGCTATGAAGCTGAGCAGGTTTCTGAGATCCTCTAACGTGTTGAGCTTTGTACCGCTTCCTATAAGGCAAGGTATAGAGATGGGTGTGCTGTCAAAACATTCTCTGAGTGTTGAACAAAATTCTCTAATGGTAGCGGGAGACTTTTAACATGCATAGAGAAGATTCTGCTCTGGTCTTTCCATTTCATACTTCTGTTCTAAATACTTGTAAATGGCTGTATGTAGCTATTGAAACAGATAAAGAATTAAAAGTTCATTAACGCATCTAGTATGCAGGATAACAGTGAAACGAAATGTTTTTGTGAACTGCAGATTGTCTTAAACAAAACATATGATGTACTTCACCTGCCAAAGAACTAGGGTGGAGACAGAAAAGCTGAGCCAAACTGGATTTGTGTTTTCAATACTACTGTAGCAGTACTGAAGTAATACTACTGTATTGTTTCAGTGCTGAAACTGGCCTGTGCCTTGTGAAAGGAAAGCCTTGGATGGGGAATGGAGAAGATGGCTAGTCTAGAAATGCTGTGGTAAAGAGCTGCTCTGAAGAGCAGAGGAATATGTAATTATTTTAGACTAAATGATCAGCATATGTTGTAGAATGGCCTTCAAAACAGCAAATGCAGATGTGCACAGAAATAGGAAATGTGAAATAATAAATACCAGCTGTATAGTATGACTGTCTAACATGCAATGCCTCGTACACCTACCAGGTGTTTTTCGTTTTGGAACATTGCAGAAATAAGAGCCTTTGTCAGAAAATGATTAAATTTCTGTAATCATATCTAGACTAAAGCCTTTGTTCCAGAGTAGAGGAGTAATCACATGATGCTCTTAATGGAATATAATATGCCTGAAAACATCTTGAAAAGATGGATTGTTAGGGACTGTGGTACCAAAACATTAGCTTTTTTTTCAACATCCAACATTATTAATATTTGTCACCTTCAAGGCTGAATGTAGTTTAGCCTCTGTGGACCAGAAAGCTTTGATTATTTATCTTGAAACTGCTGTTACTGTTTATTTATATGATTTTTTTTAATTCTATCAGCATCTAGGATTTTGAGACATCTTGCAAAATATATCTAAGTGCAAAATTGAAGTAGAGCCATTATGTGTGGTTAGTACTGCTGATTTGATCTAGATTAGAAACATTTTGGCTAAGGAAGGTACACTTTATTGTACTATACTATACTAAATTGAACTGTACTATATGGGGTCTTAGTAAGCTCAGATATGTGTCTACAGTGTGAGCACTGTCTGGTGAATGGCTCTCCTAGAGTTGCTGGAGGGATCAGTGTCTTATTCCAACCACTTCACACATCACCCAGTATTACAGTGCCTCCAGAAAGATGTGGAAGCTTTGCATGTTGCTGTTCTGTGAACTAATCAGGAGCTGTCTCGTGTCATGAAGCTGGGACACATGTCAGACGCTTCGCTCCACCATTACCACCATATGAACACCACTGCCTTCTAATTAATCATATTTCTCATTAAGAATTAAACTTGGAAAAAATAAGGGGAGAAGAAGGCAGACAGTGACCAGGGATAACATGTAAAGACCAGGGAAATGCAGAACATTCACAGGTAGGTGCTGAGGCTGATGTGAGCATTTCATTTTTGATCCACCAGCAATGCTGGACCAGTACCCTGTATCTGTGCCAGGGGATTTGAAAACTGGCTGAGATGTGTTCAGGGTGCAGTCACTCTCGGGAAAGCAGCCCTCGTTTTGCTTTTTTGCAGGCAAAATGCCTTCGTTATTCAGGTTCTCCTGCGGCCTGCATGGGCTTTGTGTGTGATGAGACACGAGGCTTGGGGCAGATCTGCAGGGCTTGATCCGATCATCGAGCTCAGACGCTGGAGTCACATCCAGGTTGACATACCCAGCGTCTGCATTTGCAGTCAGGCAGCATTCAGGCACAGCTGAAGGAAGAAAACATTCCCACAGAGTAGTTGAGGGAAACAGGCTTCAGGTGTGGTAAGAGGAACATTTTTAACTGCTTCCACATTATTTATTTCTTTTGGTTATTGTGCTTTTGAAAACACCCTTGTAAATAACTTTCCCCATAGACAGAACAAGTGTTTGAGAAAAAAAATATATATTTTTAATTCTTTTATTTTTGATTCTCAGTCCCTGCCCCTAACTACAAGCCAGTCCTCTGCAGGCATCTTGCTCTTATAAATGAGGTTTCTGCAAGCAAGCTAAATTGCAGTTGCATGTATTAATTTAATATGCTACATCTGTTTAAGTAAAGAGAGACTTATGCAGATTTAAAAAAAAAATACTCTCTCACTAATTTACCTCACTTACCTTGCTGCAAAGGCCAACATCTACCCCAAGGCAAAGGGACAACACTGCTCTTTCAGGCGCTGCAGGCAAAGCAGCAGGCGAGCTTATAAACCCAGCGGGAGTTCTCCAGTAAAAATACTGCATCTTAATGGGATAAATGATCAGTTTTTCCATGATGCAATAAAAACAGAAGCATTTAAGCTCTCTCTCTTTCTTCATGGTTGCCTGGTTTGCCTAAGCTTCCTACTATGTGAATGCTTCACGGGCTTCAAAGCTTGAGCCCTGTGAGTGTGTGGTATGATTATGCTTTTGCTTAAAAATGTGGATAATTCCCACCTTAAGCACACTTAATTTCTTTCCACCTAAGGCTATAAAGAAAATAAACAGCTTGCAAGAGTCATACAAATAATTTTAAAATGGGAGGCCTGTTCTCTTTTTCACATAACTTTTTCCAAACTAATCACTTAAAAGATAATTGACTTGCAAAAAGATCCAGGAGGCCTACACAGTTGAATTATTATTTTTGATCTGTCCCAGAATGCTGCTGGTATTTCTCATAACAGAAAATGACGACCTCCCTCTGGACTTTTTACTTACCATGCTAGCTACCACTAGCAGCCTCACACCTGTTGTAGCTGGATTCAGATCAGAGACACTGGATTTGAATATTTAATTGATTCCAAAAGCCCTATGTAGCATGGGGAAAGGAATGCTTCCCTAAATGCTTATTTTGGGGAAGGCTTGCGCACAAGCCACCTAACAGGGTTCATAGCCCTTTCTTTTTACATTTAAAATTGACATTTACACATGTTCCCAGAAAACGTCAAAGAAAATTAAGTGAGATAAGGAAAGATCTGTTAGCTTATTTGCCATGAAGAATTCAGAAAGATATCACGTTTGAAATCTGTAATCAGTTTAGCAAGGTATTGAACACTCCTTGCCATCTGCTTCGTGGCCAAAGCAAGCAGTCTGAAGTCCTGGTCCCACTAAAAGTTTTGGGAGTCAGACACCTAAGTATTTTTGCTGATCCTAATCTCCTAGCTGTAGCTTTGGGCAGCAGAGCTTTAACAGCCTGTTGGATGGTGACTCTTTAATGCTTGATAAATGAAGCTTTATGCAGTTCTGTGTATGTGTGGCTTGTCACACTTTTCGGTTTGCCACCTGGAGTGCTCTACGGTGATGAGTGATGTTATTTCAATTGTATCAGTATTCTGTTGGAACCTTCCCCAACAGAAACACAGGCCCCTTCTAAGTCAATTCACTCAACAAATCCCATCTACTCTTGAGACAAGCAGTGTCTTTTAGGGCCTTCAAGAAAGGAGTCATTAACACCATCTGCAGAAAGGCAGGTGTCATGCCTGGAGGCCCAGAACCTACTTACACTGCGACAGGTGGTTTTGGTATCATCTTATATACATGTTCGCAGACAGGAACACCTTCTCTGGTGTATATGGATAAGTATTTTAGACTTCATCCTGCCCTGGAGGCACCATTGTAGGTGTAGCCTTTGGGTTAAATATAGCAGGTCGGAGCCCATTTGCTCTTCTGAAGGGCTGAGATCCTGCAGGTCCAGATGAGTCAACAGTAGTTCAGGTTGTTCAAGACTTCACCTAACTTTGAAAATACTTGAGGAGAAGGAGACGTTTATTCGGTATGGGCTATCTTTTCATCAAAAGTTTAATTTTCCTTATTTTCAGTCTGCCTTGATGGAAAACTTCAAATGCGTAAAGGTGTTCCAGATGAATCTCCACAGATATTATAAAAACATGAGTTTTCTGCATTTTTTTGTTGTAAGCAGTGTCTTGCAAAAAACGTAGCTTCACATTTTGTGTACCGCACAGATGATATTAAGAACTAATTGTCTCTCTGAAACACTAATTGTCTCTCTGAAACACTAGCTAAGACTAGGGCCCTGGGAGACTAGAACAGAGCAAGAGAGGACTTGCTGTCTCCTGCGAATTCAAGGGAGAGAGGCAATGCTAAAACTCGAATAATTAGAAAGCTTTGAAGACAGCTTTTGGTTTCCATTTCTGAGGGCTTTGTTTGCTATTTAGGAGGAGAAAAAAGGGTTAAAACATCAGCAAATGTGAAAATAGCCATGTTTCAACAAAGCAACCCACTTCTTCACTATGGAAAACCTATAAAATGACAGGAAATGGCTTAATGTGGTAGGTGTTCATTTTTAAGGGTTCTGTTGACAGAAGTTGATGAGTGGAAATATTATATTTCATTTTTGCCTTTTGTTCAGTAAATAACATGGAATTTTGATGCTGCCTAGAGGGACTGCTTTGTACTATGGTGGTCTAAATTAGGATTTTTCATTAATGGAACCAGCTGAATGCATTTATTTATCTATTTATTTATTTATTTAATTTATTTATTTCTAGGAAAAAAAGCTGAAATCAAAAAGAAGACCAAGAAAAAGCACTACAAAGTTTATCTTTCACTCATCTGGAAGAGTTTATTTTAAACATGGAACATTGTTTGCTGCTGTGGAAATGAAAGTGAGAGAGTTGCAGCTTTCTTCCAGTGCCATCTGGCAGATGATTCACTTGCGTATGGTACTCACTAATCCAAATAACCCTGTGTGTGGTAGCATTGTCTCTTTACTGATCGTGCAGCTTCGTTGGCTGAACCTTAAATGGCTCACACAAGGCTATCAACAGTGCAGTACAACAGACTGCTTAAAATTCGAAGAACATTAAGGAAAGAGATATGCCAAATTAATCATGCATTTACCCTTTTTAGGGATTTTCCTCACCTGGATTGAGCTTGATGTTTTCTCTCAGACTCATTCAATTCTACTTTCGCTTTAGCCCACTAAAATAAACACTTATTTGTAGCCTTAAAACTGAGGGACCAGAGCATTGACCATCCATCCCTAGGTCGGTATTTGTTCCTGTTAGGTCCCTTCCTGATGTCATGAAACTTGTATTCCTGCTGAATCTAGCTAGATGTAGGCGCTTCGTTATTATATTGGGGCTACCTCTTCTTTTTGTAATATGAAAGAAAAGGCTTTGAATGGTCATTTTTGGAAGCAAAATAATTAGAGGAGTATGCCTTGCAGAGCAGATAACAAAATATGAGTAGATCAAGGCATTCACCTATATATTTTTATTTAAGTTCTATGGCGAGGTTGCTATACAGATGTTCTTCTATGCTCAAGATTATATAATCGCTCCCTTCTCAATATATGGGGGTTTTTTGAGTTGTTTTTCGTAGAATTAGAGTTGGAAGGGACCTTTAAAGGTCATCTAGTCCAACTCCCTTGCAATGAACCTACAGCTAGATCAAGTTGCTCAGAGTCTGGTCAAGCATGACCTCAAATATCTCCAGGGGTGGGGCATCTACATCTCTGGGAAACCCATTCCAGTGCTTTATCACCCTTACTGTAAAAAACTTTTCCCTTATATCCAACCTAAATATCTCCTCTTTTAGTTTGAAACCAAACAGCATCTAATTCCTTGTGCCTGAAAGCTCTCTAATACTGACTTCAGATTCCATGCTTAGATCTAAAGACCTCAAAGTTAAGTTTGACTGTGCCTTATTTGTGGGTACTTCTGTTTTTAGTTGTATCTGACCCTGATAAGTCACTTCAGCTAGTTAATTTTATGGTTCAATTTGTCCTTTTTGGAAGATGCCTTTTTTATTTTAAGGACAGTTCAGCAGTTTTGAAAGTGCTGACTTTCTTCAAAGATAGATCACTGTAACTTACATAAGAAATTAAATATACACATTTTAGATAATTTTGTAGCAGAGATAGGGAAGGAATTGAGAGCACAGTTCTTTTTCTGAAAAGCAGCTGATTCTTTGAACTCACTGGCTGCATCTGTTTTGCTAAGCATTAAGTGCCAGGACCTGTTTTCTGAACCACAAGCTAAATGGGATAGTGCAGCAATCTTCATGCTACCATATTCTTTTCTACGACAGAAAAGGTGTGGGTACATCCAGACTGCAATCCAGGAGTGTTCTTGGCCCATGCTGACTCCTGAATGATGCAAAAAGCTGTTTCGGAAAGTGTTACTTGGCTGGAGCCAAAACTGTGCCAGAAACTGCTCTAAGTATTAAACAATGTCACTGATTGAATTTCAGTGCCTGAGCTGGCACCCTGTCACTCCTTAATTGAGTGGAACAAGCATAGCTAGAAAATGCCCCCTTCCTCCCTCAAGTGTTAACAGAATAGATGTGATTTTTCAATTTACTTCCATGACATCCAGAGCCTGTTCTGGAAAACTGAAGTACATTTTCTCTTACTAATTTTATAGTGCTAAAATTCCACTGTCTGTGCTGCAGTTTCTACTGACTGACCCTGTAAACACATGGAGAATTGGTATTGTTATTAATACCACCATGTCGTCATGCTTTATTCATTTTCAATTTTATAACTGTGGTCTGATCATTTGGAATTGTGTCCACTAATGTAGCACTGGACTATGGAAATCTTGCTTTATCAAAATGTGTTATTTTTGGACTAGAATTCACAGTTACACAGTTGCACTTTATAGATCCATAGATTTTTTAAAGCCAGAAAAGACCCTTAGATTATTTAGTCTGACTTCCTGAATGACACAAGCCATTTAATTTAAACCAGTTAGCCTTGTGTCATGTCCAGCAATTTGTGTTTGGCTAAGGCTTATCTTCCAGAAAGACATCCAGTCTACATCTGAACCCATCAGTAGTTGGAGAATCCATCACTTCCTTTGGCAGTGTAGTCCAATGGTTATCACTCTCTCTTAAAAATGTGTGATTTGATTCTTGCCTGAATTTGTCTGGCTTTCACTTCCAGCTATCACCTCTCATTATGCCTTTTGTTATAAGATGAGAGCGCTGCTGTTATTGCTCAGTGTTTTCTCCCTGTGGTGATACTCACACATTGTAATCACTGAAATCATCACTACATGTTTTTATTAAACTCAACAGGCTGAACCTCTTTAACCTCTTTCTGCGAGGACCTTTTCCAAGGTTTCAGATAATTTCTGTGGCTCTCCTCCACATCCTATCCAATTTTTTACCTCTTTTGTGAAATGAGGAAACGAGAACTGGATGTTACACTCACGCATGTGTCCATTTATAGGCAATCCCAGTACTTCTCAGTGCTTTCCCTCTGTTGCTCTAAGGCGATCAGTAATTTAAATGTGCCTGGGCTGTTCACTGACACTGAGGCCAGCTGGAATATCAGAGTCTGCGTCTGTGCTCTTGAACGCTCTTTATCTTCCACTACAGTGTCTGCATCCAAACTGCTTTTTCAAAGTGTTTCCTGGCAAGTGATAACACTTTGGTTGCGCTTGGGAATTGTTTGGGAAAATGCTGGCAGAGTTCAAAATCATGCCAGGGACCCACATAACTGCCTTGTGGTACAGATTATCAAGGAATAATGACAAAGAATTTTTCCTGTCACTTTTAAATTCAGTAGTGTGTTCAAAGAGTTCCTAGTTTCCCTCAAAGCATGGATGGAGATAGTGTGTTAATTATTCTCTTTTCCAGTCTACATCAAAGCTCACTTGAAATCAGCTGAAGGATTTCCACAGGCTTTAGTGGATGTAAGTTCCCAACATCAGAGCTCCCAGAACAGTTTGAAAACATCCAGTATTCTGGTGTATGGGATGGACAAACCTGTCCATACATCTTTCTTACTTAACGGGAGTTAAGATGAGACACCACAAAACATTTTCCATACATACATAAGTCCATTTTCATTAGTAAACTGCTTGACTATATACTTGTGCATAGCTGGTTTGCTTTGCTGTGGTATTTACATTACAAGTATACTTTGGGCTTTAATTTGTCACTGTATTTTTTATATTAAGTCATAGTAATTTAGAGGTATTATACTAGCAAGTGTACTTAAAATGGCGCAAACTCTGTGGGAACGGTACAAAATGGTAAGCAAAAGCATAATTTTGACACAGTGATTGTCCACACTGGTGTGTTTTTACCATGTCCCTTGAGTGTGTGTTGGATCATTCTGACTTCTTCCTCCATACCATGGCATGGGATTAGCTTTCTCCAGACAGCGTGGGCAGACAAAACTTGGATGCTGACTGACAGCCTTCTAACATGCTTTCAGCAAGCTGTGTACCCTTAAATTCTTCTGCATGGTCCCATGCTTATCTTACAGTTTGAAAGCTGTAAAAGCACACTGGAGTACTGCAACACAGATCTTATTTTGGGCACACTGATCTGAAAATCATGCATTAAATGATGTTTGCATATTTTTGCCACACGGTCATTTTTGCATATTTTTGCCACATGGAAACGTCTGATGAAAAAGTGCTTTGGAATGTGAAAATATCCCATCTAGAGAGAGCTAGGTATAAGCAATGTGAGTTCAAATTAGTCTGCACTATTTGGTCTTGAGGCCAAGGCTGACATTTTTATTCAACAGTGTAGCTGTGCCTTTTGAAATACAGCTTGAAGTAATGGCTTCTCAAATGGAGGCTATAGAAAATGGAAGGGGCTCTGATTCGTGCATGCTTTTGAGTTAGGTAAGAGCTATGGGTGATTCTTATGGCTGCTTTTCACCTTGTCCGTGAGACAGGTGCCTGTGAAGCAATGAGTGCTGATCACACCATATTCAAGCTGTGCTTCACAGGCCAGGTTGTTAGAGATGCTGTCAAAGGTTTCTGCTGTAGATGGAGCTGTGAATTTCAGTAGTTTTGGATAGGATTCTTGTTTTATCCAACCATCCTTGCTACAGGGCAATAACTCTTCAGGAAGTGTGGAAAGGATGGCAGATACTACTGCTTCAGTCACCCAAGCTAAATCTACCTGCAAACGTGAACAAGAGCTTTGAGTTTCTTCTCAAACCAGCATTAGTACCAACTTGAGTGAACATAGAAAAAGCTTAACTTGCTATTTTCACCCCCAAAAGCATCCACATTCAGGAATAATTTGAAATAGTAGCTGATGTGGAGTGAGACAAAGCAAAGCCTGTCACATACTACAGTGGGGATTCTTTATTGCTTTCATTATTTTTAATTATCATCACCTCCATTGACATACAGTGTTTCTTTCATCCTTGTGCAAAGGGTTCAGGCATTACAGCAGCACTCAAATGTTTCTCAGACTGCATCTGACCATCTGGCAAGTGTCCGTTCTGTGAAATTTGTTCTGCCACCACTGATTTTAGTTTGGCAATTTTGCAGCTGGTCAAGGGGGTGAGATTGCTTAAAACAAATACTTCGTGGGCAAATACATCCCCATTGTTTTGGTTCTTCAGAGCATTGCCAACGAATCCAGGTAGACTGGGAAAACAAAAGCAAATGTGCAACCAGACATTTATGGTGCCGCTCTGTTATTTTTAGTGCACTGTGCATTCAGCATTTTCTTCCATTTTTAATGGAAGATCATTTAGATGTTTCTTTGAGGACTAATTTAGGAATGTTGGAAAAGGCCAGTTAGTGTAACATGTGCAATTTATTATGTTAACAACGTCTGATGAAAAAACAAATCTGAATAATCCTGCCGAGCACAGAGAAAACATGCACTCTTTTTTTATGCCGTAGTTTGATTTGATCTTGGTAGACTACGGTTAATGTATTTTGAAAGAAAATATGCATGGCAAACTGTTTTCATAAGATTCTAATAAAATTCTTTCTCTTTTTCATTTTTATTTTTTCCTCTCTCTCAATCTTCCCTTTCTTTTGTTCAAATAAAAAAAAAATAGAAAACGTGTATTTACCATCGGAAAAAAAAAATAAAATTCTTCTCATCTGCTGCTGTTAAAATGCTGGGGCTCCATTCCAGTCCTGTTGACCTTATGCACAATAAATAATATAACCTGGAAGACAGTTGAAAAGCAAAGTCATTCATGGAGTTATTAATAAACTCTGTGCTTTCCTTTTTCTTTTATTATTCTTTTAGTAGGGAAACCAAGCAGCTAAGCAACTTGGAACTTCAGCGCCTGAAAAGGATTGAAATAGCACAAAGTAGGGCACAGTCAATAGTCAGGCAGTTAATATAGTGAGAAATCCATCCACATTGTTGACTCAGTAATTTATTTGCTGTGCTGTTGATTTGATCTCTGCCAAGAGAAAGCTAAGGGCTTTGTCATAGCTTTGCTGAATGTACTGTAAGAGCTTATATAGAATGACTGGAAGAAAATGGTAATGGGCAGCTTTGAACTGTCTTGGAAGAAGCCTCGGAATTTGTGGTGTCCTTATTGTTCTTCAGTTCCATCAAACTGGGCCAGATGTACCCCAAAGCATCAAGCGTACTCCACCAATAAATCCTGTATCCCCATGTGGCACTGCACTAGGCAAGCCACACTAGAGCACTGTAGATTCACTTCCATTTGCTTACTTGAGTTTCAGTTTCTACTTAAAACTTTCCAGTGCTTGCTGTGGAGGATTCGGAAGCGCAAGTCCCATTGGTTTTCCAAGAATGTTTCTTTTTTACTTTTCTTTTTTCTTCTTTTCCCTAATTCTATTAGGCAATGTTTAAAAAAAACACATAAACCTCCTTTCTGATTGCTAACTACCAACAGGGCAGCCAGTGCCATTGCATTGGAGGAAGTCAGCAAATGAACCCATGTGTAAATGAATGACATTAACCATCAAATTAACTTCCTCAGCAGTGTGGAATACTGTACCTCATTAAAGTTTCACTCCTATTGTCAATTTGCATCTCATTTACGATTTTAGTCTAGGAAAGTTTATCCCTGGTTTTTGTTAGCTAGATTAACTTTAAACACAGTACTTAAATTATGTTTTTTGGATCTTTCAGCAAGTCAAACTGGCTGCCAGTTCTCTAGAAATGAGCAAATTGACTGTTTCTTATGAAACATATTGTTTGTTTGATATTTGCTCTGGGGTGTGGCCATATGTTTGTACACATGCTTTAAGGATGGATCTGCTCTCTGTTCAAAAATTATGAAATTATTTTTCATTACTTCCTATGAATTCATCCTGAGTTTGATGTTAGTTCAGAATCCAGTGAGATTTCAAGGAAGAAATGAAATAATTTCTTATCTGTTAGCCATGGCTGTGGAAAACAATAATCAGTCTCTGAGAGTAACAAGAAAAAAGAAACTCTGTAGAGTTATTACTTTTTTTTTTTTTGTCAAATGTGTTGCACAGAATATATTTTAGTTGTTAAATAAATATACTTACCTTATTTCCTAGTAGAATCTTGTGGTATTTCTAAAGTTTAGAAAGAGCAGAAAACAAAAGAATATAATCAAAGCTTCCTTTTGCATTACAAGAATTAGGAGATAAATTGAAATTGTGATGTTCTGTGTTCCTTGAAGAGTTAACTATGCGTACTGTATAAAATACATTGGGAAACAGAAATACGAGTGACAGAGGCCAGATACCACTGGTGCCTTCACATCTTAGAAGATGTTACTCTGTTTATAGGCTAATGTCTGAAATACTGCAGTGAAATACCCTCATTGACTATAAATGTGTTGTGTGCACGTTCCGCTCATTCTGGCCTCCACATCTGAAATGTACAGCTTTGGCAATGCTGCTAAACCAGACCAAAAAATGTCTAGAGATTCAGAACATCAACCTTATTCTACAGGGGACTGACATGAATGTTTAATTTGCTCTGAAGTTAAGCAAAAACTTAAATGTTTATTGAATTAAGGCTCAGACTACTTGGGATGGAGTTAAGCTTATTTCAGATGAAAATTTTCCTTTTGTGTATCCTGAATATTTGATATCATATGATAATTTTGACTTATACCAAGAGACAGTAGCTAATTAAAATAAAATTAAAGAAAATTCTTTAGAAAAACTTTGCTTCTTCCACAGAAAATATTTTTTCTTCCCCAGGTAATGGAAGCATCTAAATGTCAGCTCAGGAGTGACATTTCCTTTTTATCCTGGTTATACTAGTTCGACTAAATATAGTATCACAGCAGTGATGAAGAAATGTTCCTAGTAACTTGTTTCTGGTCACAGTTGTTATTATGGTTGAATATTTTCTTCAGTCAAATGTAATTTCTGCAAGAGGTGCTATAAAATACAGAACTATTTATTTTATGCATGAAATTTGAAGAATTGCCCTTACTTTCTTAGGCAACTGGAGAAGTAGATCAGAGTTCATAGTATTTCTGTCAGCACAAATTAATTTAAAGGCCTCTTGTGTAATGATAATAGCTTTAAATTGTTTATAGGGTTGATTTTAATAAATACTGCCTAACATAGACCAGTACCCAGCATAACTGGTTGATTTGATGCCAGCATGATATCATCTTTCACTGGTGCTCTGAAGAAATAGCACAATGAAGATGTCTGAGGTATGTCACAACACCATGATCAAAAGGAATGTATTATTTAAATATTATAATAAACTCAGTGATGTCTTTTGAAATAGAATGATTTTAATTCGAAAACATCTGCTTGAAAGTCCAAAGAGATTAGAAATGTCTGTTTATGAAAACATACTAATTAAAGGCTCTAAATACTTAGAATAGTTCTATCACTATGTAAGTTAGTGCAACTGATAGTAAAGCTCGACATGTTTCATATTATTTCAGCTTCTTTTATTTGAACAAGGGAATGGATAAACAAAAGGAAATGGTCCTGTTGTTTTTAAGTTTTGTGAAAATATAACCCGAACGGAGGTCAGTCTTCAAATGCATGGTTCATATGGCTTGGCTGACACAAGTGGCTGTAAGGATAATATCACTGTAGGAATGGTGAGACTCAGATCTCTTCAGCTCTGTGCAGTAGCAGAGTGAAAAGAAAATGTAAATCAAACTGCTCTTTTATCCACCATTTTGATACCTCAGATACATCTGAGTCATTGAAAGCATAAGCTACTGCAGCTTCTTTGTCTGTTAATAAAAAATCCAAAATCAATTACACTTTAATTCATACAAAACAGTGAAATAACTATTTTTTGTTTGGCCTGCAATTCATCAGATGTCATTATTATAAGTGGACTTACAAGCTGCTACACTATAGAGTAATGGAGAAACACTTCTGTTAATTGTAGTGTCTTTATTTAGAAGAAACTGCTGTTTAGTTTGCTGTTTTACACTTTCACTAGTCATGTATAATTGAGGTACACTGGCTGAGCACAGACCTTCCCACTGAGGATAACACGTGAAATATCATTCTCCTTATTCCTTAGAATAAACAAAGTTTTACAGTGCATTTTCAGTAATCTAGTGCTTCCTTGAATCATTGAGATTGCAATATATATATATAGCTGAATGTCTGCCTTTTTCCGGTTTATTTAGAGTCAAAAAAACAGGTGATGAGGACAAGATCTCTAGGTGAGTTATCTGGATAACCACCTGCATCCTATGGCCTTCATGTCTAGGTGTTCTTCATGTACTTTCAGCTGTAATTTCACTGTACATATTTGACAATTGCATTGAAAGCATACCAGATAAGAGGCAGTCTGAGTAACTTCTCACGAGCTAGCCACTGTGCTGATGGAAACTGTGCTCTCCTTAGTGCAGTCTGTGTGTCATTCAGGAAGCATAACTAGTCATGAGAGAAGAAGCCAAGTCAGTCCTGTGGCATGGGAAGGTGTTCATCTGGCTGCCCTCTAGACCAATTGTGTGTGGTTGAAAGACAGTGCTACCATGGGCTTCATAGACAAACACTCAGTGTTGCAAAGCTTTGTTTTCAGATGCTTTGTTGCTAAACTTCTGTACTGTAACCTGTGAACTTTGCTTAAGGATGAGTTGAAGCAACGTGAATATTTCACAGAGGACGTCCCTGCAACTTTAATTTTGCTGTGGATTAGATGAATCTGGCTGGATTCTTTTACTGGTAGTGTATGACAGCTGGGAGAAGTCAGTCTCCTGAAGTGACAGAAGTAATGATGGTCTGCAGAATAATCTGAGGAAGAACCAGCACTTCAGCCATCACTCACAAAGCGTGAATTGCACATCTGACAGAGCTGAGTGTAATTCTGAATCAGATTATTTGATTTCAATAAATAAATCTATAGAATCTGGATCTTGCCCTTGTGCTCTCCTGCTTGCAGCTGCAGATTGCTGCTCCTGGTTTTAGCTGTACATCAAAAGAATTTTTCATAGACAAAACTGGCCATGTGTGTGTTGTCTTTCAATCTGTTTATAGAGACTCAGTACCCAGCGTTTGATACTTGAGACATCAGCAATAAAAAGTGAAAAGCAATCACATTTGTGTAGCAGAAGAAACAAAGAACAAGCAGGTGCTTTGGCATCGTTCTCTCTTTTATCATTACCAATTTACCTGATTAACTTCCTTAGAACCCATTAGGTGCATTTCTTGAGGATATTTTCCTTCCTAGACTACTCTTGAGTCAGCAGAACAGGCTTGATCTCTTTGCTCTGCATTGTCTTCCAACCCTCTCCAGGCCAGCTCCCCACCTTCAGGCCTTCCCATACACTCTCACACAGTAAGGTATAAAACATCTAATGTCTGTCTCATGCCATAAGAGTTCTATGCTAGTGAGCTGCAGGACAGTCCAGTTATTATTCTTAACACTACAAACACTACAAAGCCAGATTGGATGGGGCCCTGAACAGCCTGATCTTGTGGGTGGCAACCCTGCCCAGAGCAGGGGGTTGGAACTGGATGATCTTTAAAGTCCATTCCAAGCCAAGCCACTCTATGATTCTATGAAACTGATAGAAGTTTTCAGATAATCATGTCTGGTAGCATATAGGGACAAAGGAGACCCATGGTCAAGTGACATCTTGTGTGAATATGGCCTGTCTACGCTGGAGAAACAGTCTGGATGTGACCATTCGGCACTGCTTGGGCTTGAGTCACTCCCTGAAGCAAATGCTTTTAGCAGGAGAAAGTCTTTGTACTGAGTTCCTCGTCTTTCCTTCAGAGAGTTTCTGCAGAGCTATGTCTGTAACATCATGAATTTTCATGGGATAAGACAGGCAACAAGGGAGCCATGTAAGTGCAACCACAAACAACAGGAATCAGATGCATCACAAGGAACATCACGTACTTCAAAAGTGGTTTGATCAGGCTTAATGGATCTAGAATTGAATGTGATTCATGAAGCAGTGTTTCCAGGAGCCAGTAAAAGTGATGCTGAGGCAATCTGATACAGCAAGTGAATGAACATATTACTGTGACTAATCGAAGTGAATCTGCCAAAGCTTTTGTATTACTATTTTTTTAGAAAAAAAAAACCTTTCTGTTTTTCATAATGCAGGAGGAAAGGAGTCTGCAGATGTCTTTGATCTAATATCAAGCCTTCCTATCAACCACTTTAGAAACTATCAGTTCTTGAAGTCTGGTGTCTTCCACACAATGTTAAGCAATTATTAATGATGCATAAAAGATAAAGCCCTGTTTTTCTTTTTGTCTACAGAGTTTCTTTCCCCATCAAGATATTAACTATTATTGAGAGCTTCTTTCTCTGGAAGTCTTTGAATCAATTAAACTTATTTACACAATGTAAATCTATAAAATCAAAATCACAAAATAAATTCCACTAGGAACTATATAACTCACACCATCACTTTGGAGTCCAAATGAAACCTTTTTCCCTTCACTTCCTTTTCCGCATATCCTTCCAATCTGAATTTGCAAGTATTTGTTAATAATAAATTAAAATAAATACACATCTCTTTTTATGGGAGAAATAATGTTTAAATAACCACGTTCTTTATTTTTAACTTCAGAAGTAATTCATGTACACCTGGACCATAGCTAATGGGTCAAGCTAAGCTACCTTTGAGCAGTTGATAGAAGCAACATTTTAGCCATAAATTAATTGTTTTCAGCCAGAAGACTTTTTGATGGAGATTTCTCACAAGCATGGTATCATAACTATTTCTCAGCTGAAGGGATCAGTTCTCTATTTTTCTGCATTGTGGATGGCTCAAGGTTTCTGGCCAAAAGCTCTGAGCATACTCTGCCAGTTCTGTGGGCTGGGATGGCTGGCCAAAGGCCCGCTGGTAGCAAACTAGGAGCATGGTGAGTATTTCTGAGTGTGAAACTCATCTTGGAAGCACCTCTGCATTGTACAGAACATAGAGTCCTGGAAAAGAAGTCAAGAAACCAAAGAACAAGATAAAAAAATTTCCTTTTTAGCACAGCTTTCCTTGAGTTTGTTTAATAGAATAAGTATTGATTTGGACATGCTTATACCACTAGCCAAAAAAGTCTCCAGTGAAAGCTTACTGAATTCAGCAAGATTGCAATGGAGAAAATGCAACAGAAAAGACGTTCAAATAAAACTTTTCAATTTAACTGGGTGTACCTTCCATAATATTGTTTAGTGGTTATGGCAAGAGACTAGAAGTTGCAACTGCTCAGATTTATCCATAACACTGCAATCTAACATATTTATTTACCTGCACAATACTTAATTTAATGCACCCTCATGTCTCTAGAGTCTTCATACTTCAGTAACAATTGCATAGCTACTGAAGGATTTCCAGATGAGAGATGTATTCAAGCGCAATTACAGCAAAAGCAAATACTGCAATTAGCTGCAGCTAATATATTGCACATTCCAAGGATGTGTGTGGCAAAGGAAACATTTCCATCTATTACTTCAGATTCACATTGAGAGAAAAGTTTGAATGAGATGTGATTTCAAATAACACAATTGATGGCACTGACCTTTGGTGCTGGTGCTATACAAAGTTTTACTTAGAAAATTGAGCTTGCTGACCTCTGTTCGGTTAGATGGTTCCATTACTCCATGGTAGCTGATAATCAGCCAGTGCTGATTATGGCACAGTTCAGCACACGGGGGCTGTTCAACATGGCCAGAACAAAACACTTGATTTATATTAACAAAATCTATTGGAGAAATTTGCTCAGAACCTGCCCACGTTAATTGAATTAGTAAGATTTATTTGCCTATTTTGGTAAAGACAGAGAAAGAGAGAATTTTAGGCAAAGTCCTCCATCAGTTTAAGTGGGTTCACTGCCTTTGGAGTCAGTGGAATGGAGTCTGTGTGTGTTATGTGCAACGTATCTCAGAGACTCAAGGAGTGTAAGACCAACGAGACCATTGTGATCAGTTATTCTGACCTCCTGCTTAACACAAGCTACAGGACTTCCCTGAATCCTTGCAAACACAAATCTCTCTTTTTCCATAGAATGGAAAACCATGAACGTATACTTTACCCAGAGGTACTTCTGTTTATATTACATAGAGTCCTATGAATGATTTCAGTTCTTGCTGTAGGACATTAAGTGAAACGGAGCTGTTCTATCTCAACTGGATCACAAATGAAACACCCTATAACATGCATAGAAGCACTCGTATGGTATAAATAATATTTTTAATCAGTCATTGAAATAATAATATAAAGTTCATTTTATTAATGTTTGAAAAATAAATGTCTTCACCTCCCTCAATAGGACTTTAAAGGAGGAAAGTTTTACATTCCCTATGAAAAAAATAAAGTAAAAAATGTTTAGAGAAAGAAGTGATCTGACTGGTTAGAGATCACAAATTGCTAATAATAATAAGCTCTCAATATCAGATGCCAAACAGCTGCAGAGCCTCTTAAACCTAAGTCCTCTTTCTTGGAGCATACAGCAAGTGTGGAAAAGAGATGATTGCCAAACCCACCATGAAATGTAGACAGGAATTTTTCTTTGAGTAAATCACTGTCAACCTTGATAAAACCTTACACGAGTATCCTGGCATAAGAGAAAGCTGCAAATTGATACACATAATGAAGACAGAGGGCATGAAGAGAGAAAATACAAACCCAGACCAGATAGTCTAGCAAACAATCCAGTCAAAAGCAGAAGGCAATAGGTGTAGAATTTATTGGATAGATTGCTATAATACTGCATGCTTTCCTACTACATGACAAGTTACAATGCAGTTTATTCCATTGCAGTTTGCCACCTGGTATAATAATGTATAAAATTCAAAGACAAATTATTTGGAAAAGTTGTATGAATGTTCAAAAAAAATGGAAGATGATTACGCCTATGAGCCCTTTCCTCACACTTGCACTTTACATGGCAGGTGTCAAAATTTCAATTTATATATTTAAGGATTATGGAAAGTTTTAAATTCTCAATATGGAATATTCATCCCCAGTAAGTGCCAAATATCCCAACTTTACAGATACTGGAAAAGCAGTTCATTTACCATTCTTTGTCAGCTCGTCTCATAGACCTAATGCCCTACAAACTATATGAATACAAATCACTGCAGAAAGTATTACTTTTCATCTCTTCACATTATGGAAACATAGTGAATTTCGGAAAAGCATTGAGTATCTAGGCTCCTAGAAACCCACAGAGGAGCTGTACGACTTTGTTCATGAGCACTAATGTTTGTGCTTCAGAAATTACTTATGCTGTGGAGCACCTTTCTCTGTTTTAATCCATTTGCACTTCATCAGATGTCAGAGCAGCAATGCAGTAGACTGAAGTGTGTGACCTGCCAGTATCCAGAGAAAAACAGGGCTTTTTAAGAAACACACAAACAAATGAAAATAATAATAAAAAAAAATAGGATTAAACTTTAGGCTTTTTTTCTTTTTTTTCCTCTTGCTTTACTAGAATTGAGTTATACATTATTCTGTCATGGGGAAACAAGCGACACCTGACTTAGAAAGGGATGTCTTCTCTGTGATTTACTCAGTTGTCTGAGTTTACTAAATCCAGGTTCCTCCTGCCCAGCTCCATCCAGGATAATCCAGAATTCTATTCTTACTTACTACAGACTAGTATGGCAGCAAAAGTACTTGTAGAGAGGCAGAAAAGAATCCTCCTTAATGAAGGAAGATGGGTTTGCAGAAAAGACACTGGCCTGCACTATTGCAAAGACAGTACAGCTGTCGTCAGTTCCTCGGCCCCTTGTGCAGAACACGAGGGGAAGGGAGATGGAATGCTGCACAGGATCAGAATGATTCATCACATCCGAGCCACTTTTTAGAAAGCTGACTGGTATTACTAATACCAAGTGCATGAACAAGGAGGGATGTGTCTAAAATCCTTTGATGTGGGGCAAACACATCCCACCTATTTAAGATTTACACTTCTAAATGCAGCTGCAGAGATGGGGACATAGGACTCAGTTCAACACCGAATCTAGACCAGTACATTTTTTCACAGCTGAAAAAATATAATTTCCTCCTCATTTGTCACTACTGACATCACATTAATTACAATAATTGTTTGGGATCCAGGTTATCACTGCTCGAATCTTCTTCTGCCTAGGCTGTTTGGAAGGATCAAATGTGGCCCTATAGCATCACTGAGTGGGAGAAAGACAGTCTCTGAAGCAAGGGAATACTTAATATGATCCAGATGAAGCTAAAAATAGCCCTTCCAAGAGAATCCCCTCACACTCACTCTCTGACTCAATAAGTTGTTTTTGCCTGTATTTTACTTGAAAGGCTTATACAGGTTGGCTCTCTAGCCATCCCTTCCATCCTCCCATATAGGTGCTTATATATAACCTACAAAAAACCTAAGTCCAGGTGGCTGGCATGCTGCTGTCATGGGCCTCCACATCCTCTGTGAGTGCTCATGTTGGATAAACAGCCGGGAATTGCCACATTTTGCCTGGAGCCCATTCTGTAGGCTGCATGCTGAGAACAGGTTGAGCGAAAGAGTGTCTAAGCTGTGACTTGTGAAGGATGACTTAATCACTGAGCTGAGCACTTACAAAGCTAAGGCAGCTGGAAGTTGAGAACAAAAGCAGAGGCACTTAGGGAATTTTAATATGGACCTAGGGATTACAGACTTCAGTTACACAGAGGTGAGGTAGCTGCTGGAAAAAGGATGCTGTTGCACATATGAGGGCGGAAATGTATTTCAGGGTCAACATATTTCACTTAAATTCTTATTTGGGGGGAGGGGCAGTCTTTTTTTATTGGGTTAGCATGGCAAGGTTTTGGTAGTGGGAACAGGCTGTGGGGCGGTGGTCTCTGTGAGCTGAGCTCAGCACTGCCCCACATCAGATTAGAGCTCCAGTTGCTCCAACAGGGACCCGCCACTGCCAGAGCTGAGCCATGAGCAATGCTGAGTGTGCTCTGGGAGAGCAGATTGAAGAAAGGAGCCCACATGGGACTGGTTGGGAAAGGACAGCACTCATGGGAGGGACCCCACGTGGAGCACAGGCAGAGAGGAACCACGGAGGAGCAGCAGAGGTTCCAAATATTTGCTGCTGGAGACTCCTTAATAATAATATAGATATGTAGAAGACATATAATAATCCAAGGAATTCCACAAATTGTGGAACTTTTTTTCTGAAATTCAAAAAATTCAAACTAAAATACAATACTAAAAGTCTGTATGAAAAACTTGGTTGTTTATATTCTTCTTTGCTTTCTTTCTTCCTTTCTTTTCATTTTTCTTTCATTTTCCTTTCTCTCATCTCCACATTTTTTTTTTTTATTTTTTTTTTACCTTTTTCCCCTAGACTATACTACAAAGGGATACTCTGGAAAAAATATTTTCTCATTTTTCTTCCCTTCACCTACTGCATGTTCTCCAATGCATCCTACTTTTGCTTTTTTGTCCACTGGTTGCTTTCTTTGGTGGTGTTGTTGTAGTTGTTTGCGTGTTTGTCTTGGGGGGTATTTAAATTGCTGCCGTGTGTTTTGCTGAGATGGAAACATTTCCTGTATAACAACACATGTGCCTAACTACAGTGACATTACTGTTATTTTCATTATAATATCACTGCAGAGCCCTACTGACCACGAAGTCATTTATGCCAGGGGAAAAGAGAGCATCAACCCTCAAAACAGAGTTAACATTTACACAAATCAAATTTCAAAATTATTTTTAAAATTTATTGCTTATAAAATGAGCTTTAACAAACTGTAGTCGTGGGTTGCAACATGGTATGCCTCATCTTCTTTCAGCAATATCGTAATACATTGATAACAGAAATGCTACTATCCAATTGCCTCCATACTTTTTTATCAGAGACCAAATTAAGTTTGGGTGGCTGTTAACAACTCAGAAAACCAGATGAGAGAGTGGTCAGAGGTGGACAGCAGAAGACAGGAAAGGAGAGCTTGGAGCACCGAACTCTGAGGGAGCTCTACTGGCCAGAGCACCACTGGGAAGGTCTGGTTTCAGTTTCTCACTCTCCTGCATGTTTTCCTGCATGACCCTGCGTGAACATTTTGGAAGAAAGGGTGCTTCCATGGCCCCTTTTCTAACACTCAGACACCTCCCTTTTGTCCACAGGGAGACAGCAATCCATGAGCTCACTTTCTCCACAGCAATGTTTTTTGGAGTTCACCTATCCTTTCTCAATGCTTGCAACGAGAGGAAGTTCAGAAACCCAAGCACTATGAAAAAATGGAGAACAAGCAAGTGTAATTCTCTTCTTTCACTGAAAGTACTTGATACTCTGCTTGCTAGGTCCAAAGAACTAGTACTGCTCTAACAAGGACGTGCTTCCATGGCTGGAAGGGCAGAAGAAGGCAACAGTAAAGGGTGAGATGCCCATAGGAGATGCTACAGGAGAGAGATGAAGAAATGTAAGTGTGGTGGGAGTAGTACATTTGCAAGAATGAGCACTTGGTTCTGTGTATTACATAGTACATAAAAAGATTAAGACTATTCTCTAGTTTCTATTTCTAGAAAACATCTATCTGCTGGGCAGGAAAAGATAATTTCTGTCTTGAAAAGACCCCAGTCTGTAAGATCTGGATACGTTTGTGTAAGGAGCACTCACTATAATGGGTTTAGATTATGACCCATCTCAGAAGAGTGAGAATATGTCCTTTTTTTGAATTGAATACCAATATCTAGCACTTGCCTGGAAAGCCTGTAACACACGGAAAATGGTTAAAGGACAGGGGAAAAAGAACTGTACATGATATCCATCATGTATTATGCAAAGGAAAACAGAGGACTGTTGCATCCAGTCATTCTTCATAAAAAGTTCACACTACAGAAGAAAAAGTTCCTTCTTGCTATTCTGAATATATTCTTGTTATAGGAAGAATTTTCTAGAGTAATATTAAGTAATGCTGAAGCTGACAGATGGACTTCTTTCACACATGCTTTCTGTCCTTATGTCATTTTCCTGTAGTATTTCAAGGTCAAGCACTGCAGTGCTCTGGCGTGGACCACAATCCCAGTGAACAATGATATTGTCTGATTTTATTCTAGATTCCCAATGTATGAGTTCCTCCAATGAACAGCAAGGAACTTTTTTTGCGAGAATGAACCCTAGAAGCAGCTTGGACATTGTCATCAGCATCTCTGCAGTAGCTGTCATAGTATAAGATTAAGACAAATTCTGACTTCCCATACTATATGACCATGCCTTTCAAATAGCATGCCTAGATTATCTGGTCAGATGCTGCTATCTTCATTAGTTATTACTGTGCATTAACTATTACGTAATGTCTGTGCCTTGTAAATATTTGATTATAAATTCAACTACCTGTAAAATTCACAGTTAAGTATGACCCATAGATAGGTTGAAACACAGATGTTGCTGGACTTATTCCAGAAAGTCAGAGTTAACACCATAATTTCCCAGTAAAATGGTTACAGTCCTGTATGCGAGGGGTATACCTGGGACCAGTCACCTCCACCACTGTATATTCAGGGAAATCTTACAAGTCCTTTACTGTTACGATTGGAGAGTACCTGATATTTTACTATTGATTACACTGTACAGTTAGGTGTATCAGTTGTACTTATTTCCGTCCCTCCTCACCCCTTCTCTGTTACCCTGTTTGCAGCCCTCCCCACATCTCCATTTTTTTGTACACGCATGTGAGGATGTGTTCAAACTCCCTCATTACTATCATTGGTGTTTCACGGCTTTCATCCCATTGCCCCTGGTGTTTTAATTCCTCTTCACATCTCTTGTGTTCCACCTGCTGCAGGATCTTCTGCCTCCACTGCTCTGCTCCTCCCCAAAGGTTTGGATCCAACATAAATAACTTTATCATAGTGGTCTTCACTGAGTGTGTCAAATAATAGGAATAAAGAACTTTATGAAGAGCATTTAAAATAATCCCTTTGGTCATATACAGCAGTGGTTTTAAGGTACGTTGGAGGTATTTTCCAAGTCTGTCCTGTAGCACCTATTAGTGTATGACCATAAAAGGCGTTTTTCTTATACCACAAGTACCAGGCAACAATATATTCATGTCGTATTAAGTGTAAATGGTCCATAAAATAATTTCCAAACTTCCCGTATTTCACCACAAACCATGTGCGTGCCTGAAAATTCTAGAAAATGGGCATGTAAGCTCAGTTAACACTGTGCTATATCTCTTCCACTTATTCCAGAGTAAATAGCTAAACTTTCCTAGTCACTCAGAACAGCAGGCGAATAACAACAGAAAATATCTTGCTTTACTCCCCTTAGACTTCCTAAGCAATCATTTTCCCTGCTTTCTAAGCCCATGGATCAGTGACAAATCCTCAAATACTATAACTGGGTTATAACAGCAGAGATGTCAGTGCTGTATCTGCTCAGAACCAGTGCTTGCTTTCCTACTTGACTAAATAGTCTTACGCTCATCCTACCTCAGCATTTCTTGCTCATAAAGATAACTCTGGTGTCTATGCTTGCCAATCCATTGCTATGACAGAAACCAATAGGAAAAATATCAGGCCAACAACTCAAAGCAGCTGGCTGCTCACTGCAAGGCCCTTTGGAATACGAAGAGAGTTCATTGCAACAGGACTTTCAGACATATGAGCATAGGCTGGAAAGGACTTACCACTTTCAGTCTCCTGAGGCTGATAGGAGATTATGAAGATAACATTCTAAGGAGGGAATTGTTCATGATAGAAACTCGGGGAAAAAAAAAGTATTGGTTACTTTCTGAACTATGATCAGGGTTTAACAAAGCAGCTTTCAGAGACATTTCCCTTATCAAAATGCCTTGCAAAATCTGAGAGTGAGGAAATGGTTGGAGAACTCACAACTTTACAGAACATGTGAAAATGCAGCCCGGGAACTGGCAGAGAACATCTTTCCACAAGTGGGGAATTGACAGAGAAAACCCTGCAGTGACCCAGGAGTTGGTGGGAAAGGACAGGGAGATTAATGTGATTCTGAGCAGACCAGCAGCCCTTACGGAAAACACGCTACACTGGAGCTTCCCTCCCACTCTCCTTTCCTTGGCACTGTCCTGCAGCCTCAAGTGGCTCCATCTCTGGATCCACAGGCATCCAAGCATTCATCAGACTGGAAAAGCAAAAATGTCAGGGACCCAAAACACAGCTTCTTTTCATAGAAAAGGACCACAGCAGTGCCCACCTCAGGACCCTCCAACCCAAACAGGACTTTATTGCTGCAATAATATTGCTTCCAACTTTTCAGATTCCTCAAGGGTCATCTAGCGGAAAGCCCACAGTCACAAACAGCTGTAACCTGTAAAGCTCAGGGCTGTGGGAGCTGTCTGCATTGCACTGTCACTGATAACTTCAAAACATAGTATTTGCCCCACTTTCATTTTTTTTATTTTCTTTTTTCCTTATAATGTGAACAGTATGTATCCACCATTTTCCTGCATTTGTATCTTTGCACTTGCAGTTCTCAAAACAAAAGCAATGCTTTTACTCCACTGCTGTAATTTTAGTTGACATTTAATGATAAGTGTATCTACTACACTTTCATAAAATAACTTCTAAAAAATTTTAAACCAAAATGAATAAAAAAATGGTTTGTGATGGAACATTTTTAGATTCCTAGTTAAAATTCTTTGTAAAGCAAAATAAAACATTAGTAAAATTGACACCAGGCAGTAGCAGCATAGGCTTCTGCACTTCAAATATTTCTTGAGCTAAATGATGGTATTTTCATGAAATATTTTCTAGAAAGTTTCAGAATTCTTAACAGGAATTACACATACAATGAAATTTAAAAATACTCACCTCTCTGGAGTCAAAATACAATACACCTCTCTTCAACTGCCATCTGCTACTTTGGAGGGAATTTCTCTTGGCTTTCCTGGAGCAATCTACAGTTCTGGAGGCCAAAATTCAACAGCCACTGCCCAGATCTAATAAGAGACAAAGGTGACCTATCACTCTCTGTTCTATTTTAGTACAGTATCTACATCTGCTTTAACACTAATTTGAGAGGAGTGGATCAATAGATCAAAACTTTACTTTGCAAAAATTCTCCATCTACACTACATGCAGTTCAGATTATTAACTTGGACTAGGTTTTTGAGGCACCCTTGGACAAACATCACCACCAAATTGTTTGGTGTATTAAAAATCTCTAATGATTGTTTGGTTCCTGATTTCCAGGAGTTGGAAAGTGAGTGGTGCACTCCAGGAGCTGAGGTGCCAGTTTAACATCCTTTCAAATAAATCTAACTTGCACTCAAAAAAATCACTCCACAATCTGAACTAATGGTTGTTAAAAGGCTCAAAACCACACTGGTTCTCCAAATCAGAAGACCTGACAGTGCCATCTGACCTTCTTTCTCTAAGAGTATGCTCCAGTGCCATCCTGAAATTTCTAGGTAATAATAATGACAATAATATATTATTGTTGTTGTTGTTATTGTTATTCAGTTCATGACAGATAAGAGTCTGTAGAAAGTAAGGATAAAGCAAGACTAATAGGCAGTGCCCATACCAGCAGACTAACCAAGGCCTGGGCACAGACCCACCACCGCCAGCATCCACAGATTGGCTCCCTGGCACTGTTTCTGCCACCAAATACCTTCCCAAATAATGCTTGGGCACAATTCAGATAACACATGCTAAGGACCGCTCTTAGCTTTGTTTTGGGCGAGTGTCAAAGCCTCACAGTAGGACTGTGGGTCTTGCCATTCCAGATGGCCTCAGAGATGCATAACAGCCCTTGGCCCATTTAGTTTCCTAGTCCAGATGTTATTTCTCTGTCTGTAGTGGACTTGGGACCTCTCTTTCACAAAAAATAGAGAAATGAGCTGCTGCAGTCCTAGCACTGTGCATTAGATCGTTATGAATCCTTCTGGAACTGCCTGATTAATCCGTTGTTATCCGGACGTTCTGCCGGCACCCTGTCATTGCCTCTGCCTGATCCTGCGGCACAACCCCTTCCCGTCAGGTAACACTCAGTTCAAAGGCCCAGCAGGGCACTGTGCGAGGTGAGGTGTCACCAGAAGCGTGCTGTGAGAGAGTTCAGTATGAACCAGGAAGGCCTGTAAGGAACGTGCAATAAATGTGCAGACAGAATATTTCCCTTGAGATACAAAAAATATACAGACAGCCTAGGCTAAAAGGCTGTTGTTTTCAATGTCTTGCTCTCAAAAGTTACAAAATGAAGCAGTGACATTTGCAACTGTCATTTATTGCACAGTACTTTATATTCTCTAATTGCAAAATAAAAACCTTACTTCACATAAGATCTCACTCTCATCTGAACCCCTGTTGATATTTAGGACAAATATTGAAGCCAATTTCAGTTATCTGAGCTGTGTCCACCATTCTATTTGCCTAGCAGCTTTCAGCCTGTTCCAGAGGACTGACCAAAGTTCCAAAGTTCAACCTATATTTCTCTGAAGGGCTCTTCTAGAATTATCCTGCGAACTCATTTTTCTTTTGCTGGCATTTTGGTCAAAGATTCTTCTATCTCTTCCCCCACATGGGACTTATTTTTGTCCATCCTCTCCACTCTTGCCCTTTCCCCTTGTTTTACTAATGTTCACATGCCAGACTTGCTTTTTATTTTTCTCTGATTCTAGTTCTAGACTCCTAAATTAGCAAATTATTTTTCCACAGTTTAATATACATGTAAGTCAACATGCATCAGAATGATGACAATCCCTCTACATCTCAACTATTTTCCTTCGCCTATCCTCAACTGCAGTTGTCAGTTTTTCTCCCATATCCAAAAGTCTGTGAATGCTACTATTGTTCAATGAACAAGTCATCTTCATTTTTCAACATGGGACAAGAAGTGAGTTTTCATTATTCTCAAAAATATTTGCTGTATTCACCCAAAGTTACCTAAAGTTATTTAGTTTCAAGCTGACATTCATCTTTGAAAATCACGAAGTTGATTGTGACATTTTGTAAAAATTGTAAGGAAATCAGAATAATGCTAGTTTCTAGCAAACATCTGATTTTAAAAGCAGAAGCTTGCGTTTGTCTAATGGAACCTAGGGTTTCCATGCTACATTTATGTCTCTGTCCTATCAAAAGACTACCTCATCTACTGGAACAAAGACTACGTGCTGAGAGGAACACATCTATCTGTACGATGTATGCCTGGCTTGCAGCCTGCAGCCACAGCACTGTAGCTAGAGAGGGTTCAGTAGGTTTGGTGGAGTTGTTGCTAAAACTGACTGCCAAGTTCTGAGCCAACTGTTAAAAGTTGCCTCCAGAGAGTGCTGCTCTTCATGGTTCCTGTCCTCATTATCTTCAGAGCTTGCTCCACCCTCTACTGCAACCCACTTGTTTGTGCGCATGGTTGGAATCCCTGGTTGCACCCTATTGCTCCCTCTGTGCTTGCAGTGCTCTCATCACCTCTACGACTTTCATGACTTCAGCCACATAGCCATTGTGACACCCTTAGCCTACTGCCGAGTTTGAAGAAGGATGCAACCAGACAAACTCTTTAACTAGGAGGCAACAGACACTAGAGGAAATCCTTCCTAGAGGAAGGATTTTTGATGCTTTCTCTCTTCTAGGACAAAGGAAAATAGGCTAATAACACCAGTGAGCTCAGGGAGGCGTTAGGTGCAGCCTCACACATTGGGTTTATAGTCTGAATGTTGTTCTCTTTATGCTTCCAGATTTCTCTCAGTTACTATTTCTCCTGTCACATACTCACTGTTTCTTCTGTCGTACACTCACTGCTTGTGTCTGCCCTTTAGAAAAGCTTTTCTATGGTCCTGCACCTCATCAGTACAATAATTATTTCAGGCTTCACTGTTAAACATAGCGAACTAGTGTGAGGCACAAAGAAGAGAAAGGAAGTTTTCTTCTTGATTGCAATAAGCTTTGAATGAGGTATTTTCCCTGATGAACCCCTGTGTTTTCCTCTTCTTCCTTCACTGCCTTTGATATTCAACGTGCATATGAGTGTGTGTGTGTGATGTTCATCTCCTGGACTTTCAGTGGTGAGAAGGATACAAATTTGGGAGATAAACTCCAAAGACATCATCAACGAAGCATTGAAGACAATTCCACATTTTAATCCTGCATAAATTATCCTGGAACATATCCCACATTTATGATGTGTGAGAGAATAGAAGAATAATGGGATTACTCAGAAGTTTCAGATGATTATAAACATATGGTGCAGGACAGTATAAGAACAAAACATACTGAAGGAAATATCATCAGTAAATGAAAGGTTAATAATGGAAAAAGTAAGTTTGGAACCTCATATGTGGCCTATTATCAAACACTACTGACATGAAAGAATTTCTGCAGTACTTTCAAAAGTAGACAGCTAGTAGTTTAATGATTGTAACAAGACAACTTTAAGGCATTGGAAAGGAAACTATATGATTATAAAAGAACTCATCACATATTTAAGCCTCTTATGAAAAATGGCAGTTTTGTGCCTGAGGTTCCGGACTGGGACTCAGATCTTGATTTATTTCCCAGTTCTGCTGCAGATTTCCTCTGTGACCTTGAGCCATTTACTTTGGGAGAAACATGTTAAAACTCCTAAATGACTTAGGAATCAGAGTCCCTTTTCCAAAAGGAGTGTAACAGCAGATTCACGAAGTGACAAGCGTGTGGAAACGCTGAGTGTAGCCAGGGCTGTCCTCAAACTGAGTGGTTGCTGACCCAACACTTTCTGAGTGTGTTTTTTTTTTCTGAGTGTGTTTTTTTCTGAGCACCAGCAGACCACTGTAACCCTAGGGAAATGTCTGTCTTCTGATTGCCAGTGGAAAATGAGCAGGAGATGGCATGGAAGGGATCAACATCCTGCAGGTATTGCCAGGCAGGCAGCCTTGGGAGTTGCTGCCTCCCATGCTTTCTAGCTTCTGCTCAGTTCTCATGAGTGTCTCATTTCTGGGACAGTCTCTTGTGTGATGCCCAGCTCCCAGGTGTCAAGCTGTACATACAGAAGATGTTGTGGTCAGTAGAATTGCACAGGGCTTGCTAGGTAGGAAGTATGGCTACCTGGCTCTTGTTGTCCTGCTTGGTTCGAAAGAGAAAGAAGCAGGAAGGACTTTTGGCATGCAAAACCTTCCACATGATTTGCTGCCCACCCACAGCCCTCAGCCTCAGAGATGAAACCTATATTCCTAAAGTCTATGGCAAGTGAGAAGAAAGAGGGGCAAGCACACGTTGCTTTTGCTTATTTCCAGTCTGTGAAGCTGAAGTGTAAAAAAACAGAATTCCCTTTCTCTTGCTTAGATCCTTGGGCTTCGGTATCAGAGTTAGGAATGGAGTAAGGGCTTATTTGTTTACCAGTGCAGGAATTAGCTTCCTAAGGAACCTTACATAGCAACCAAGCAAGTGTATAAACTTGAAGCACCTGGGTGTTGTTGCCTCCAGATTTCAGACAGCTTTGAAAAATGGACACTTATTGCTCTTCCCAAGTACAAATTGCAATAGCAGAATATTCTTTGTCTCCCTCATCCTGTATTAGTTCATGCTGTACATAGTCTCGCAACTCACACAAAATAGGAATGTAAGAAGTAATAAACCTGTAATGTAGGTAGGGGAGCCAAGGATGGATATTCACTCTTGCTTCCCATATGCTATGGCAATGATAAAAGGATCTTACCAACATTTTTTCCTCTGCCTTAGTACGTAGTATGGTCATAACTCAGAATCGACTTTGGACAGGATTCACAAGCTGCTGTGTCTGTGTAGAGTCAGTTGAAAGTAAATAACATACTTTCTGCTCTGGTATCTTGGATATCTCCATTTGCCATGGTTTGTTTCATTCTGCATGAAAGTATATGAAGTTTAAGGTATGTGGTAGATCGTAAAGGTGAAGGGTATTAGGTGTCTGAGAATCAAAAATGTCTTAGCAGGGAATCTCTCTTAAAAGCATATGTTTTGTTTTCAGTGGTTTTGGCATAAGCAAAGGATCCATACAAAATACATGAGAAATATAGATTAAAGGTGTATAGTTTTCATTCAAAATGGAATATTTTGGGAATCATTGTTCATTGACTGGAGCAGGGAAATATGCAGGAATTCAGAAACATCAGGATGAACGTATTTTACACTTTCACCAAAGCACTTTCAACCTCTGTGTCTCCAGTTCTGGGCTCCCCAGTATAAAAAAGGCAGGGACCTTCTGGAAAGAGTCCAGTGGAGGGCCACAAAGATGATAAAGGGCGTGGAGCATCTCCCTTATGAGGAGAGGCTCAGTAGTCTGGGTCTGTTCAGCCTTGAGAAAAGAAGGCTGAGAGGAGATCTGATCAACGTGTACAAATATCTGAAGTGCGGGAGGCAAATGGACACGAGGAATCTCTTTTCAGTGATCTGTGTGGACAGGACAAGGGGAGATGGACAAAAACTGGAGCACAGAAGTTCCACACCAATATGTGGAAGAACTTCTTCACAGTGCGGGTGACGGAGCACTGGAACAGGCTGCCCAGGGAGGTTGTGGAGTCTCCTTCCCTGGAGATATTCAAGATCCGTCTGGACACCTACCTCTGCGACCTGCACTAGGGAATCTGCTTTGGCAGGGGGGTTGGACTTGATGATCTCTCGAGGTCCCTTCCAACCCCTACAATTCTGTGACTCTGATCTACTGCCTTCTCAGTAAAGGCAGTGAAGGTTGATCTCATGCTAACTGAGCCTGATGCACTAAAGAAAAATTATTGTGTATTGACTACTTCAATATACATTTCATCAAAGTAATTTGACTCTTCTGGGTGAGAGTAGGAACAATTTCACATGCACAAGTAGCTAAAGTCTTTGCTAATAGGTTAGGTTCCACATTCAGAAAAGAAATAGAAAATTTCTGTCACTATGACCTCCTGTATCTGCTTTTATAATCAGTGTGATCAAAGCAGTCCTTGTGTCGTGGGACAGGATTCCCTTCTGGAATATTTCTATGGGACTGGAGACAGCTGTTACTGAAACATATTTTAAAAAGCTGCAGGAAATCTGTCTGTAACTGATGCTTTTCCCAAGTTTTAAGTCTTGAAAGAATCTTTCTGTTTCCTGTAAGTAAATGTCTCTCTTCATTTGATGTATCTGGTGGTGGGGGAGATTCCTTTCAGTGTCAGGTTATCACTGATACTTGTCTGAAATTACTTTGGTCAAAATACCGTTTTCTAAATCTGCTGGCTACTGTATTTGTCTGTGACAAACCACTGCTGAATCATAAGCTTCTAGGTTGAAAGGGTCATTCTGATCATCCATTCTGATCTTGGTTATAACACGCACCCAATACACAGTGATCCCTGTAGAAAACATGCAGCCTTCATTGGTTGAGATGAGTGTCCTTCAGAGGGACAGATGTTCTGGGGATTAGACTGCCACTGCTGGGACAACTGATGCCAGGGAGACAGCATCTTGAACATCTTGGTCCTTCATGTTTATTTCTGGAAGTGCTACTAGTCCCAATTAATTTTCCATTTATTCTTTCTTTTTAAAAATTCTCAGTCTGAAAATTACATAGCAGCACCATAAGAAGTGCAAGGATACTAAAATCACTGCTTCTGTATCAGGGTTTTACAGTGCAGCCAGTAACTGTGGTCATCTCAACGTCAGGCTGTGGCAAGGTATACTCATGTTCTTCCAGGAATTGAGAGGTAGTGAAATCACACTGTCTGCAGAGAAGCACAGGTCCCCTACATATGGACTGGCCATCTCTTTTCACAGCTCAGTGAAACTCCGTTTCTTTCTTCTGTTGTTGGCAGTACATTGCTATTCCCTCACTCCTGCAGTTAAGAGGTAAATGACGATCCTTCAAGACAGATTTCTGCAGAGTTTCACTCCATGCTTCACTGAAGCATAAAATACAGTGTACATTGACTCAATTTCTTTGTTTCTTTCCGTGCACATAGCTTCATACACTTTCTAGTTCAGTGTCATGTCTGTGGGAACTCTGAAGTAGGTTTTCCAGTCTAAAGAATTTTGTGCCCCCAAACTGCACACCAGAAGCTATTTGCAATGAGCAAGGTTCAGAGTTATTCTCCCCATGAACCATTTCACAGCCTGTTGAGCACTCCCACCAATACATCGTATGGTTACTGTTTTCACATCCTAAGCCCTTTCCTTGCATATCCTTTACTACTTACTCTGCATTTCCATCTTTTTTTTTTGCTTTTGTTTTTTTTTTTCCCTGTAACAATGTATGGAAGAAAAACCATTGTTGCTAGTTTTGTTTCCTTTATACTTAATCATTCTAAATCCAAAATCTGAGTTGATAGATATGGTAAATATGCTTTTAATTTGATCTGATGGATAACAATGTCTGAGGATTTTTCATCACTCCCTAGTAAGAAATTCTTGCTGCAGTTCTATTTTCTGTTTAGGAGAGAGATAAATCACATCTGTTTTAGTCTCTGTCTCTAAATCTCAATTTATTTGATTCAGGAGGATTCAGGAGTTTTTCTTCTTGCCAATTATAAACAATCAAGTCTGTTCAAAGACTAATTTATTTAGTAGACTATTAACTCTCATTAGAAAAGAATATATTGTATACTGTCTGTACTGTGATTAACCTGTAGGTGTACATAATTGATGGAATAATTAATCTGATTCTTTTCAAATGAAATTTCAAACCCTCTTACAAAGATACAGCTTGTTTAGGAACAACATATTGGCTTTAATTCAGAAATAGATTATATAACTGTGCATATCAGGTCAAATTTGATGATTTTCTCTCAGTTTAAAATAAAATAAATAAGTTTTTTGTGTTTTTTTCTTGTGTTTTTTGTTTTCCAGTTCTGCAACTGAGAAACAGACGGTATAGATTTCAGTTGGTGTGAGTAGAAGTCAATTAGGTAAAAGAGAATGACAAATTTTAAGAAGTGCATTCCAGTCTTTTTAGAAAATAGGTTGTCAGAATAGCTTTCAGAGCTAATTGTTCCTGAAAGAGGAATGGCTATTACTTACTGCCACAGGGTCTTCTGATCTTCCTGTGACCCTGTTTGAGTCTGTTTATTAATGTTTTCTTTAAAAATGGAGCCCTTCTGCCCTCTGGTTTTGATGTGCTCAGTGCTTAAAGAGTAGAGCAGTAATGACTAGAAAACAAACGAGATTATCTGTGGCTAATATTTGAATTCAGAGCCCAATTCCTTGGGCTTGATTTGAGTTGTTGCACGATATGCTGACTGCAGACATTGCATCTCTGTTCTTTTCAGGAACCTATTAAGTCTATTTCTGTGACATACCTCTTCTTTGAAAGATAGTGTATGTAGATTAGGATGGAAGAGCAGGCTTTCCAGCTTTTGTACTCTAGGAAGAGATGACATTTTAAAAGAAATATTGGGAGCAATTGCTTGTGCAATGATTAAAATATTGAATGAACAATGATTAAAATATTTCTTAGAAAGTAAGATGAAGAGAAAAAGATTATAGATATCCTTTTAGAACTAAGAAGAGAAACTACTTGATGGTGTCAGGTCACAAGATTTCTTCCAGACATTATTAGCTGTGTTTCAGATGCTCTGTCCCACCTCTAAATCCTTCCAAATTAGGATGGCCAACTAAACATTTAGATAGCACAAGGACAACAGTGAGATGCCTAAGGACATTTCTAAAAATCTGACGAAGTCAGCAAGTGCTAAACTAACCAAAAGAAGAATTCAATGTAAGGGATTTATTAACATCCAATTATCTTGGTGACATTTATGCACCTTACTCTTTACTTATTAGAAACCCCCTCTTTCCAATTAGATTTCACAATTCTGAGCCCTTCCCAGGATGCTGAGGTCTACAGTTAAATCTTTGTCACAAAAAAATACAACCAAAGTGTTCAGCATAGGGATACATTATCTTACCTTTGTTTGGATTTTAAATCCTCCAGAAAGTAGTATGTTCATGTTCGGTTCCTGCCTGTGATGGAGAGGTTTTGAAACTATTTGACTCTTTTAGGCTTTAAGTAATACTTCAGAGATGAAAGAACTATCAAATCCTACTGAAACTCAACTTTTCATGAAACACTGAGCTGTTCTTACAAGAATAAATATGTGAATTCAAGCTCCGTGGTTTAGACACTCAAATGTGAAAGAAAAATCTGAAGTGCCATAGTTTCCAAATCATGTTTCTTACAAGAATGGAACATGAATTTCTGTTCTATTCAGATGCACACCACAACCACTGGGCACTCTTCTTACACTGAGGTTAGGCAAAGGAATACCCAACCTGTGGATATTGATAGCTAAGAGTCAGTCTTACGGATGCTCAGGCGTGACTGATGTTGCCAGTCTTGCTTTCAGGCCTGTGCAAAACACAGCTGTCCTAGGCATTGGGTATCTCCTCAGTTACAGGAGGGACATTTTGAGGATCTTACTTTTTTTCTTGACTGCCAACCAAGACAGTTGCTCCTATGTAGGTACCAACTTCCTTTTTTGGCTTTAGTAGTAAGGACAAGGTTCAGCTGGATAAATGTTTTCTGCAGGTACATCTGAACAGACCACCTAGACTTGTATTTACAATCAATAGAGAGAAACTTTGGTCTCTAGAAGAGACATCCTGGAGTAGTCAGTGTAGGAAGATTCGCTCCCAGAAAGGACCTGCTTCTGTCCATTGATTGATTTTGAAGATGATGTACCAAATTTGGGGAAGTCTACAGGAATTAGTTGCACTATGAAGTTTTTAAAAAAGTTCACAGGCACTTTCCCGCCTCTGTTGTAGATTAGACTTTTGTGCCTACTACTGAACCTGTACATGAAAGAAAGAATTTACAGTATGGGATTTTTATAAATATTTTTCTCTTCCTGATTCGTACAGCTCTGAAATGATCTACCTGATCTGTTCTTTCTGGAAGTACTGAAGTGTTTAGATTATGTTTTGTGCATTCATCAAAAAAATTTAAATTCTGTCTGCTGTACAAAACAGCTCCAATGAAATCTTTTGGATAAAAGATTATCTTCTTAATTCTGAAACCAGAGCAAGTATAAATGTCTCATACATACGAACAAGCAGATAGGAGCAGCACTCGGCAGTGGATGTGTAGTTCATCTGGACAATAAAGACTACATGAATGCAGTGCCCACATCTCCTGAGGCCTTTGTAATGTGTCCCATACCTTCCTACTTTATACTCTGCTAATATACATTTTGAATTTATTCAGTGGGGATTCTTACTGCTAAAAGGGCTTTAAGCAATTTTCATTGGGAAAACATCCAGGGAAGAGTGATTAATATTGTGGGCTTTACATGCCCCCTGGTGGAAAAGTTCCTCAGTGTAGCCATAAGGATTTCATGCATAAACGTCTCTTGTAAACAGATGTGTGGTTTATGAAACGTATCTGAGTTGCATTCTTATTTGAGGGACTGTGCTATTATCGGTGTATATCCCATGAATAAGAACACACAAGATCCCAAGTTACAAATGAGCACCTGGACTCGTTTAAGTGCTGCTAGCATGATGTACATTGCTTGTACGGTATAAATTGCTGGCCCAAAATTTCTTGCAGGCAAATGATGCCAAGCTCTTAATATATATAAAATGAACTCTAGTAACTTAAGCAAAATAATCACAATTTTCCCCACAGTCCTTCCAGGATTTCAATCTGAAGGGTTCCGAAGGATACACAATACCTTGTTACAAACCATATAATGTTTTAGAAAGTATCCAACTGACAACCTTGGCTAGTGTTGTATCTTCTATCTAGATTACTTCAATATGTCATGTCCATATCACACCACTCTGTCCGTGGTCACAATGCCAAGGATTTCTGTCTTCTCCAACCTTTCCATCTGGAAGTAATGAGCTTAATATTCTGGCTTTACCCCCATAAAAGCTATGTCACAAAAAAGTAGCAGTCTTATGAACTGTTGTATACCCTGAAGACAAATCTGAGATCCACACAGCCTCTCGAAGTTCTATTCAGATTTGTTTAAAGACAAATTTTCCACTCTATTCCCTTAAGACCTACAGCATACCATAAGACTGTAGGAGTGATTTGACAACCATTTATGCTTAAATCTTTTCCTAGATATGTCAAAGAATTGTGCCTGACAGATAATGAAGAGCTAGGATGTTCCTTTAGGGCAAAACACATTGGTTACAAGATTTGCTCTTAAAATGGTTGTTCTTTTCATTGCAACTCTTCTGAAACCCTGAAAGGAAAGAGAAGTTCTTTGTTTTCAGATATTTTCTCATTTGGATAAGGTGAACAGAACATCTCTATGAGTTTATGGTGTGCATTAAGAAAATAATGAGGCAGATATCACTTATCAGCTTCAGCTTTAGTTCTGACTCCACGTTCACCAGCACTGCCTGGTGGCTCTGAGAACCGAGAGTTCCCTTCAGCGCTGTTGCATGTAGTGGCAAGACCTGTTCTGAGGAGGTCTTAAATCTCTTTTCTTTCTTTTATCACTGAATGAGAGGAGTGGGACATCATCTGAGCAGACATTTTACAAGCGATGTCCTAAGAAATGTCAACAACTCACATATCATTTGACCATGAGTTTTCATTTTCTCATAAACCACTTTTTTTTTTTCTCTCATTTTCTAGTATTGTCAATGGATTAGAAAAGGTGGAATCCTGAGCCAAAACATGCCAACATTCCTCACCCAACTCACCTGGGCTGCAAAAAAATATTGAGGAAAATTTATCTCACCTAACTTAGGCACCTGTTCTAAGATGGCTTGAATCTTCCAATGGAAATGCCTCTTTCCCACTATAGAGATAGACCTTGGCAACTAGCTATGCACAATATTTAATTAATTAAAATAAAGTGATATAAATCCCATTTCTGATGCCAGACTGCAAAACAGAACTTGTTAAGCCAGCTCTCACATCTGTCACACTCCAACACCATTGTAATAAGTTATTTTCTAATTGCTTCAATATTGTAATTACATCTAAATTGAACTCTTTAACATTTAATTAAAATTTGATCAACACCTCTCAAAATAGAAAGTAATTTTAAGAATATTAGGTGTGCAGTAATAGGTGAATTGCTTATATATTCTGAGAATCACTACATTGTTATTTTTGGATATAAAAAGAAAAAAGACTAAAAAATAAAATGAAGGATTGAAAGAAATAGTTGTTCTGACACCAAAATGCTGTGCAGAATCCTGTGCAATTTGCCGAAGTTAAACTTTGGCAAACAGGAGAGAATATTCTGACATAGCCAAAATGTCCTGTTTTGCAATTTTGGAACTGAGATCTAACATTTCCTTGCAAAATAGTATTTCATGTTTAATGTTCTTATGATGTGTTTCATTTTGTGTTCTCTATACAACTAAAAAGTCATTCAGAATCAAACATTTATCTCTGAGACATTTCAGTTGATATTTTTTAAAAACTTTCTCTTCCAGATAATTTCTAAATTTTGGAAGTCATGCCCAACTGGCCTAGGACCAAATCTGAAAATCCTCTGAAAATTTATTTTCTGCAAAGATATGATTTGTTGTCAATATTCCACTAAGAGTGTGTCAGTCATAAACGTCTTAAAAAGCTGAAAGGAAAAGAGACTCACTGCTCCTCAGAAACGACTTAAAATCTGTTTCCACAACTGCAAGAATACTCTGTACCAAAACACGACAAGAGATGATGAGCGTAAATTATTAGTATTTTTATGTCATTTTGCAAACTTTTAAGTGCTGAGAGGACATAAAATGAAATATTATCTCTGAAAATGTAACTGTGTTAGTTTATGATGTTAAAATACCTGACTGGTTGAAGTTCATGGTTGTACTCAATTGCCTGTGAAGAGCACATTCAAGAAACCAAGAAGTATTTCTACGTAGCTATAGATTCAGAGGTATCAGGTTTGATGCTTATTTATTAGCATCAGACTGTGTATCAATGTCTTGAAATAAAATTTGATATAAGGAGCCAGATCCCTCAGCCTATTGAGTTCATTTTGTGCTGCTACATAGCTCACTTCAGAGTAGTGGAAAATGATTTGTACCATATGGAGGTTCATCCTGAATATTCCCTCTGAGAAGATGGGCTCTCTGGCTGTCATAAAGCCAGCAGAGATGTCTTCACTATCTCTGTCACCTTTGCTGTGCTGCCTGGCATGAGTGGAAAGGCTCCATTTACAGAGAAGACAGAGAATGAGGAGAGAAAAGGATTCTCTCTGCCTGATCTTCGAAGAGCCTATGCGTTCGACTCACTGGCAGTATTTTAAAGCATCTCCTAGCAGTGATCCGTTCAAATGCTGGTTGTGCTGTAGAGCTTTATCAGCCACAATGTCTCCTGTTTTGCTCACTAGCAAGCTTGAATTCAGCCCAAAATTGTGCTGTAGGACTTAGGTGCCTGATTTTGCTGCCCTTCTGGTCGCCACTGTCTTAGTTTCTAACAGAAGTTAGAAGGGGGGGGTTGAGCGAACAACTGTGTGGGACTTAGCTATCTGCTGGGTCAAACCACAACAACCACTTAGGCTTTCCTCCTGAGCATGGGTGGATGCAGACAACTGACTCTCATGATGAAACATCACCTGGACTGCAGCTGGACAGTGACTCCTGTGGAGCCCTCTGTCGTCTGGCAGGCTGAGGTTAGTGAAGAAGGCTCTGATTGCTATAACAGTGCCCATAAATATGCGGCTCCTTGTCTTTCACAGTTATTTTAGGTTTTACATAATTAAATCAGTCCAAAATGTACCATATAAGCAAAACCCTAGGCCTTTAACTACCAAGCAGTCCTTCCTCACCACCCTCCATCACCCCTCAGTACATAGTCACGTGCAAGTTAACAATGCTTTTAAGAAGGCAAGTTTCAACCATTAGGACCTGGTCATGGGTTGAGATCCCATCACAGAAGCAAAGAGCAAAACCACTATCTCTTTCCAAAAGTGTTTAAAGTGCTAGTATGAAGAAAGAAATATGGGATAGACACAGGTGGGAAGAATACGGAAATAACAAGGCAGCAGTATTTTTGTAAAATGCATTAGCATTGGCTCTAAAATCTGTGTGACACTATCCTGCTTCCCTTGGCCTTCCTACCTGCATGCCTGTCTTTGCTGGAGCTCAGTTTTTACAATGTTCTCAGTCAGCATTTTCATACTAGAGTGAATTAAATGACCCTGAGCACAAATGTGTCCAGGATTAAAATGATTTATTTTAATGATTGCAACTATTCTGAAAAGGTCTTGAGAGTGAGGATGATTGTTACATCAAATTGCTTGAAGTGCAAGCAGCTAGCTTTGAATGTTTTCCTGGTATCCAATTATTTGTCCACAGGATATATAAATTCATATTGCCTAGCAGGTTACTTTTACGTACTACTGTTGAAATCCGAATACAACTACTTTTCAAGTTTCATCTAATTTTTCAAGACTGTCTTTCAGAGGAAATGGAACCTAATGTGATTTAACTGCTGGGGGAGGGAGAGGGGGGTTAAATTCAGTCAATTTATGTTCATTATAAACAAATCCAAATTCCTAGCTCGTATGGTATGACTAACATATGTCACATACTGCAGCATGTCTGGTGTACCCTTTAACATTTTAACAGTCCATCAGACATTAATGTGACTTAAACATCAAAAACAGGTTCATTTTGCCATTAATATCCTGAAACAAGAACATCTAATATACACATCCTGAGATTTAATCTGTAAACATAACCAAAAATGTCTGGATGAAGGGGGCTTGTTTATATTTCAGTAGTGCTACTTCCATGAAGCATGTGTCTGCTATCTTTAGTACGCAACTCTAGCATCTTACCATTGAGAGACCACTAATGTCTTTGATACTGTTAGGGAGACTTATAAGTCTTCTGCTGACATACCAGTCCCTTTGTAGATCCCCTAAAATTAAAGCTACTGATAAACATAACTTGTCTTATAAAGAGGGGAGGAATTTTAAAACCACTTCAAACATCCTTGAGATTTCCCTATTCATTGTTCCATATTGTGAAAGCAGGTTCTGAATCAAGTTGGAATTAAGAGGATCCATGTCTTTTTATTGATGTAATGACTTGTTTAATAAACAAGAAGGGAAGAGGAAAGAATTGAAAAAGTGTGCAGAGGGACAAGCTAGGAATATCTGGGGATAACCTAATAAAATGCAAATGAACTTTCAGTACAGTCAAATCCCTTTGTTTATATTTCTACGATTATTCAAATACTTGTTTCTTGCATTGACAAATGTTCAAGGAGGAACATTTCTTAGGAATTAGTGTGGGACAAAGCATATATGCACTAATACTCACCAAACACGCTTTACCTATCAACTCCATTAGGAGTGAGTGAAGCCACTCCAGTCAGGAAGATAACAAGGGAAAAAGAGAAGGAAAAAAAGAATAGTTATACCCTTTGATATCTGCAAGATTGTTTAATTCAGCTCTTACGTAGATAAAACCACAATGTAATTGCTATGGAGTGAGCTGCATTAGCAACTACGGCCTTGGAAAAGCAGCCAGATGCATTCAAGGACTGAAGTACAGATGAGTACTTAGATGAAGGCATGTCTTAAATCAAATATTGTACTGGTGGAGTTTGTCAACAGCATGCTTTTTTGAAGAAAACTGCAGATGCATTTGAACTTTTTACACTAATACATGTGTTTTCATTAAATTTTTGTCAGGGTATTTTTGCAAGCTGAGGCTGGAATTTTTCATCAAAAATAAGCAGAGAGAATCCCTTCTCAAAATAGCTAATGGCACAGGGAACTTCTTTGGCTTGTAAGAGCAAGAGCAAGAACTTCAGTATGGTCTCCTAAGTAATCTTATTTAATTATGCAAAACAAGGCCAGGTCAAATCTGAGCATGGAACAAATGATTATCAGCACAGTTAAATTATTAGCATGGTCCCAGTCAGTGGTTCGGTTGGGACTAACAACCGTTCTCCCAGAAATTTTCCACCAGAGCTGAGGGGATGGTTTGAGCCGATATAGATGCAGTCAGCATGTTTTGGGGGGGTTAAAGCAATTAATTGTGTCAACACAAGTCATACCAGCTGGCCTCAGGGCAGAAAGCAGTCCCTGGGTTATTTCATTTACTACTACAGCTGCAATACAGTAGTCCCTGTGAGCACATAGAGAAGTTATAAGATACTAAGGGAAAAGACTTGTTCACATGCACTTTTGCTGCAAATTTTTCTGGAATGGTCTCAGCAATGTCCCAGTGCAGACTGAAAATGATTTCTGAAACCATGAGTTTTTCATGAAATAAAATTCTTGTTTTCAGGCCAACTCGAGCACCAATTTGACATAATTGACACAGAAACTTATCAGAATTTAGTGAAACCCCTAGTGTGGGTGCAGTTATGCAGATAAAATAATAGTCTATATATATTTCTCTGCTTGTAGTGCCTTGACATTAGAGGTTCACTCAAATTTCTCACTCAAATTCTATGTCAGTTTTTGTTCACGTCCTTCTCTTTCAAGAAATGTAACATGAAAAAGGAAACACACACACAAACTGAGAGGGAGTAAGATATGGATGAACAAAGGCAGATGTCTAAACGCACCTACACAACATTCAAGACGTATATATTTATATTGCTCTGATGAGACTCCACTGACTGCTAAAACTTAGGGCATAAGCAGCATACTGGTAAGCCTGATAAATTATTTTAGGGATATTGCTATGCTCATCAGCATCATGAGAGCTGTGTACAAAGCTTTGAAGCATATGCATTCATCTTCCTACCTGCATATGTCTGAGTCTGACACCTGAGGGCACCAATCTTCCAACCCCCAGCAGATCTACTTCTGTCCATTTTCTACAAGAGCAGTTAAGAAAATGGTCATGCATAGACTTGTCTGCATTTAGAACTCCTTGTAGTTAGATGGGGCTTCTCACATCACATCGTGTTTCTAGATTAGAACAATAACATCTATAGTAAAGTTCTGTGGATGCACTCCTCAAGGTTCTCAGTCTGTGCATATTTCCTTCTTAAAGATAGATGCTGACAAATGAGAAATACTGTGATGAAGAGTGGAAGTGGTCTGTAGAAGTAGTATATCACAAGGTTGTAGATGCACACTTAGCTGAGATAATCTAATTTTCTTATCTGGAAGCAATGCTGAAACTTGAAGTAAGCCACTGAACACACCTGAGTATCTAGAATACTGAAGTTTGCCTTCAAATAAACAGAACCTTTGATAGTCTTCTGCATCAGTGCCAGTCCTTCACATTATCAACTTCTATCCTTAAATTATTGTTTCTTTTACTCTCTTCTTCTAAGTGCACATAAAACATTTGTTTACTTGCTGACTTCATTTGCAGTGCTATGCAACTGTTGCATATTTTGTGTGGGATAGATGGTCTTTGCTTAAAGATTCTGGAGATAGGTTACTCTGTTTTAGCTTCCACTAAAAAGTAGTGACTATTCTCAGTGTTGTATGAGAGAAATTAGAATATGTGAATTGTGAAGCAAACAGCATTTAATTACATTCTTGCTGTCTCGTGCTTTCAAAGCTAATTGCATATCATCTGAGGAATTGACTTATATCTTCAATGAACATGTGGACTTATAAATGGACAGTCATATATACTTCCAATGGGCTAGTATCTCTTTCACTCTTATTAAAAACAATAAAATTTAGTGACCATGACTTTATGTTAATTTCTATTTTCCAAGCAAATGTCTGTGCAGAAATCTGGTCCTCCACAGGGATTGACTATTGCGAACTATCTTTCTTTCCTTTCATTTTAGATTACATGTATTCTGCCTTACAGCCAAAATGAAACCTAATTTTTCTCCTTTGACCACATCTCAATGTGGATAATACGAAGCACTAAGAGCTTTCTATTGCTGTGGTATATGCTGTTAATTGTTAACATATTCTGCCACATAATTTTTCACAATATTGGAACTTTTTAACTATACCACAACTTAACAAATATTAACAGGACCAGACATGTCTTGGAAGATGGTACTGCTAGTATTTCCTTCCTGCTTTGGTTCCCACTGAGCAGATTTAAATCACTTTGGGACTGCATTTCAGTTCTGAAACCTGTTTCAGTTTTGCTCAAAGCTAATTGGAGGTCATGCGGAGTTTTCTTTCATTCTTTCTCAAAAACAACAGAAGTCTTTGAGATTTTGTTACCAAGAAGCTCTCCCCCACAGAATACACTTAGGCATATATGTTGTAGGAAATTCATGAAAAAAAACAGCCCCCACTTTTTACTAAGAAACTAGACTTGTAACTAGCAAATACTTAGCCTCTCAAGACCCTGACCACATGCCCTGCTCTTGTTCCCTTTGGCAGTTTTTCTTTTAAGCTCTTTTCGGGACCTTGGCTGTCTAGGGTGATGCATACTGCACTGAGCTTTGCATGGTAGGGCATGATCCTCAGTAGGGCCCTTGAGTACTCCTAAGATTCAAACAAATGATTAATAAAGAGCAGATCCCAGGCTGCAAATTGCATTTCATTCACACATTTCAGATCTTGCTCCTACAAAAGGAACTTGTCTACATTCATTTGGTGCAAAATGAGGGATGGACTCAGGTTTCATGAGTTTAAAACTGGAGTTTTCTCCCTCCATTGGGAAATCTAAGCTTTCTTTTGAACAGAAATTTAGATTAAATAAAAACTACATTGGTTCTTTCACAGTCTACTTGGCTCAGAGCCAAGGACTCCTCTCTGTAATTCTGGTTTATTCTACTTATTCTTTGCAGGTGGTTTCTTAAAATTTATGTTGCCCTGGGCAAGTGACTGAATTTAAGTTTGCTCTCCTAAACACAAAATGAGAGCAGTACTACTTTTGACATCTTCTGACAAGTAATGTTGGGCTGCCTAGCATCTGAACCAGTACATACCGTTTATATAATCCAAAGTAAATAAATATTTGTCTACATGGTGTGACTAGAAACAGGACTTTCATTCTATTTCATATTTCACTGAGAATACAAAAATGCAAGTAAAAATGCATTTCTGTATTCAGAGACAAAAGGCTGGGAAAAACAAAATAAAATAAAAAAACTCCTGGGATATCCAATACAGTCCCTCTTTCCTCAAGAAAACAAACTTTTCATAATTTTCCTCTAAAAATGGTTGTTACAGAAGATCACTGCAATAATATAGGAAAGGTAACTAACTAGAAAGAGAGACAGATTCATAGTGGTTATTTTTTCTCGTGTAGAAATGTTACTTAGCAGTCCAATTTTCTTTGTCCCTTGAACAACAAAAGCAATAACTACAGTAATTCTAACTCACTTTTCCTCATTCTGTGCATAGAACCCAGCTTCATTATCTTGTGGCTATTCAAAGCCTTGGAAGATTATCTTACTTCAAACAAGGCAATACCTACCGCCAGTGCCCTAATTTTATCACTGCTAGTAAGGAAGTTTGGGATATTAACATCAGTGTGACACTGGGGTTGTGTCACTGCAATTTTAGGGTATGTAGTTATTAATGAGGTGCTTGGATGTAAAGACAAATAATTTTTGAGGAGCTACAATTGTGTTTTTTTCTGACACTTGTAAATAAAGAAATCTTTTTTTCTTGACGCTGGTGTCAGCTTTCAGTGTGCTGTTTTCTAGTGTTGGGCAATCTCATCCAAAAGTGAAGCTTAAATTCTTACAAGAATATTCCTGAGTTGCATAATACAACACCTTTCTGTCATATTTCCAAAAGCTACATCCTGCTTGCTGTGCAACTTTAGGCACAAAAGAAGATTTTCTCTGTTTGTTTTGTGATGTTGGCTTTTGAAAACAGAGCCGGCCAGAAAATAAGAATTCCATTTCAGGAAAAAATTTCAAGGTTTTCACATTCATCTTGTTCTGATGTAGAAGAAGACAAAAGCATGTAATTATATACATATATAATTATTCCTTTTTTTTCCAAATTGAAACAGCCCACCAGAATTATTAATAGTTCTACAGTTAAAATATTTATCTAGAACTAAGGTTAGGCTCCATTTTAATTCCTGTCCTGAAGTGAGTTGCTGGCTTTTGCAGTATAGGTCTCATCGATCTCATGTTGGGTTTGAACATCCATTCTTTGTTTGGATGGGCTTGTCCATTAAAATTACTTGGAACCATCTTTCAGATGTTTCAGATTTGAAATACAAAAATTCAGCTTCATTACTTGCTGAGCAATACTATACATAAAGAATAATGCATAACAGCATTTTTGAAAGAAATTCTACTGAGGTGGAATTTAGAAAGAAAGGGTGAAGATTCATCTTCTTTTCATATTGTAGTCATTTGCAACATACAGGGAGAAAAGGTTACTATAGCAAATTTCACCAGCACTTTTGAGTGTATATAGTAGACTGACACTACATAATCCTTGTACTTACTACATTTATGGAACAGAATTTAACTTTTAAAAAGTTAAATACTAGCTTACATATTTAACTGCAATAAATTCTCTTAGCTCCACCTTACTTTTCAGAGTAGCAATACTATTCTGTGCTTATGTTTACATGGAAATAGTCTCAAGACAGTCTTCCATCCCAGATATTTTTTGTGCAAGTATGGGCTGAGACAGAAGTGGAGCACGCAGGACCCACAATGCATGAAGAGACATGGGACTTGCATTGCCAAGAAGACTCAGATGAGTGGCAGCCTGAATGCTTCTTCTCAAAAAGCTGAGCTGTCATGATGTACATGGCAGGTTGACAAATATAGGTTGAGACTTTCAGAGCGCTGTAAGCTCAGCAGAAAGGACTTGAGTCCTTGTTTGATTGGCATGCCACATGAGTGCAGGAACACAGGCAACTTTACTGCTAATGATCCCAGTCCAAAAGCAAAGAAACGTGAAATGGGCTTATTTGGTATCACTCCAATGAGAAAACAGAACTACTAGCATTTGCCAAGTGGGAAGGATGAAGTCAGCAGAGAGAGTATTTTGTTTCTAACTTTAGAAGATACTGCAAACAATGGAAAGAGGGAAGGGGATTGGCTTTTATTTTTAAAGAAAAATGCATTAGCATGCAGTTTACACTATGTGTAACATTTGCACTTAACATATACCAGCTTTTTTTTATTTATTTTTACATTTGCTCAATTTCAGATGGGATAAGTAAGCCCTTAAAAATATATCCTCTAGGTTCATGATATACATCAGAGTTGTATAAATCTCCTAGGAGACTTAAACAAAGGCAACCTAAAAAAGATGTTCCTTATTTTGCTGTAGTTCTGACCATGATTAATGGAAGCCTCTAATGATGACTGTAACTCAGTATATTTCTTGGCACTGTCACTGTGTTTTTCTTTTTTCTCAGCTGGGTCAAGTCATAGTGACTATAAAAAGTAGAAGCATAAGGCTTTTCTTGACAGTTCAGTAATATAAAAGGGCCTGCTGCTGTACAGGGTGTTGTTTTGTATTTAACTGTGGGTGTTTGTGAGGACACGATAGAGATTAGAACAAGATAAATAATAAAGAGAGAAAAGATTCAGATGAACTTTTGCAAAAGCAGCTCTCCTCCATTTCCATGGTGGCAACCATTTCTATGAAAAGCTCTTTGTACCAATATGTTAGTAAAAGAGCTCTCTATTTTGCTTTTCAGGTTTACAATCACCCAGTTTCTATTTAGGCTGCAGTATTCAGAGTACCTACTGTACACATGAAGTCACTCATGCTGACTAGAATTTAGACAGCATAACAGCCATGGTATTTCATGCTTGACAAATTCTGCATATTTGCTACTATCTTGAGCTGTCAGACCCTGGGTTCTGTCTTGGTATCTCCCAAGGCCCAAGTGAAACCCCTGTACAGCTCAGTTGTGAAAAAATGACAACTTTGGTTTGAAAGCTACAGAGGAAAGGTGTTATATGTATACAGACTTCTAAGAAAGCAATAATTTGCACAGACTTTTTCACTATATTAGAACTTTGCTGACTTATATCAACTAATTCACTTGAGGGGATTTTGCAGAAAACTTTTTAATATCCTATCCTTTGGTGCTTTTTGGTGCTTCAGCTTTGCTACAGGACATATTACACACACAGTGTGGCCTAACTCTCATCTTCAGGCCCCATATAACTTCAGAAAGAGAGAATTAAGTCTTGAAGACAACTGATTTTACAGATTTTTCCTTACTTTTCAAATTTGCTGAGGTAGAAGTGATTGGGGCTTATGGGTGATTCAAGCTATTGTAGTGGTGCAAAAATTCTTTCAGCTTGGTGAATAAGAGCAGCCAGCATGTCCCTTCACTGTAGCACCATGAGTCCAGGAAATATCAGGAAGTCTGAATTCATCTGTTATCTTCCTGGACCACAAAGCTCTTACATATCATGTCTTATGGAGGCAGGAGAAGGCTGGGAGTCTAAGCCTCCAATGCTACTTTGTTGCATTGCTGTTTAGTTAAATCTTGAAATTTTATTGAATATATAACACTTTGCTATCATTTCATGAGTCTAAGCACCATTAGGCTTCACCTACTTTTGCAACTCAAAAAGAGTGCTGTGACCTGGATGCCAAGTGACATGTCTGGCATGTCCTACATGGTAATTCTTATAGCCTTCAAAATGAGTTTACAGCGACACTGGCTATGAGGAATGGTTCCTCAGGTTGACACCAGGAACTGTCTGGTACAGTCTTAGTCAGCTTATGTCTAAACTGGACAATTCTAAGAGTTAAGCAATGTAGGTGATGCAACACCTCGCTCATCACTTCACACTTAGAGCCACATTTACAGTCATAGATGCTCTTATATATTTTTTCCCTTAAATAAAAACAAAAAATAATAATGAAAAAAAACACATTCTATTTGCTAGCTACAGATTGGATTATGCGAAAAGAGAGATGTGGCAGATATTAGTTAACCAAAAAGTCACTGTAATAGTCTGAACTTCAGCTAATTAGGAGCCTTCATATAGCAATTACCACCATGAATACACAGCTTCGTTCTCACACTCAATTCCTTTGCACCAAAAAGGGTGCTGGTGGTCTGAACCCTTTGCCTTAGCCACTTTGGGTGTAGGTAGTCCTTGTCATTGTAACATGATTTATTTCACAAATATCTGATAAATCCTTATGTAAACAGATATTGTTAAAGTAGGTGAAGATGCCTTGTAATGAAGACTACAAAGTTCTGCAAGGCACTGGAGCAAGAGGTCAACTGTAAGTCATCATCAGCTCTGTGTGTGTGTGTGTGTGTGTGTGTGTGTGTGTGTGTGTGTGTTCAAAAGTTATGCCTATTCTTGAGTGCTTTATTAAACTAGTGCCATTTTTAATTTCATTGCCAATGACATTTTTTTTGTTAAAATGTATATGTATCTCACTATTTATATATATGTATATGCACATATAGTGTTCCAGTATGGCCCAATTCTGTTGCCTGTTGCTTTGATAGAGCTGCCTTAATGCAGATAACAAAGGAGTGGTGTGTAAGGTGTCGTTTCACAGGGAATGTCAGTGATGTCCTATGTTTGCTAAATACAAAGGTCCTTAGTTTAGTTTCAGGAAGGATATATTTTAGTACACATTTTATGCAGTGAAAGCTGATGATTTTTATAAGCATCAGCTTTTATAATCACAAGAAAGACTGTAGTCACTCTTTTAGATTTAATTTTAAAAGATTCTTCTAAATCTTTTCTTGTGAGAAACCAATGGCACGAAAAAGGTCCCCTTTTTAAACAGAACATGATAAACAAATGGCTGTTTTTAAATTTAGACAGCCTTGGGGTAGATGTGAGAATAAACTGTGAATTAAGCATCCCTTGACAGATGGAAGTTTGTAAAGTGAGAAAAACCAGACTGACCTTTAGTGCAGTGCTGACAAGTGAAGGATTACACCATCTTTGGTATTAGGAGCCACATGTTATGTGTACCTCATCAGAGGGGCATATGTACACAGGAAACCCCCTGTTCCCTGCCATTTATTAATAGTAATACTTGCCGCAGTCAAAATATTTGGCACATTTCACGCTTTGAAGGATTAAGGAGCCATTCCCATTAATACCGAACGCAGGAAATTACTAGCTCTCAGAACAACACCAGGTATCACAGATGCCAGATTTTTCTGAGAACTGTGGTTGTGGATTTGGCCTGGCTGGCGGCTCTGGCTCTACACCTGTCTGCGAGGGCACAGCAGGGACCTGGGTCTGCCCGTGATGGGGCCGGGAGCCCTGAGGGCTCCTGGGCGGCTCAGAATAGGGCCTGGCAGCCAGGGGCTGTCCCAGCCAGGAGAAGAACACAGCCCTGGGCACCAGGCACCTTCCTGGTGCCAGGCTGAGGCCAGGCTGGGATGTGGGCCTGTGTGTGGGCCAGGCTCAGCAGGGCCTATACAACAGGGCTGGAGGGAGCTTGACGCTGGTTCTGCTGTGGACTTGCTGGGCTGGGGTTGATCGCCCAAGAGGCTGAAGTAGAGTTCTGGACTGTGAGCAAGATAGGGGGATCTCTGGGGAGGGTGGCATGTCACAAATCATTATTGCTGGTGTAAGTTAAGAATTTATTATTATCTTTCTGGAACAAGGACAAGGAGTTTTTTTTGTGTCATGACAACCCTGTCTTGGGACAATGTGTGAAACTGTATAGTTTAAACACTGATGTTTAACAGTGCTGAGAACATAGGCATGACGGAGCCCTCTGTAAACAAATGTGTACACAGTCTTGAGAGCGTGCATCTGAAATATCACACATGTGCATGGCCTGTGCCTCCCTTCAATCTTGTGGGTCAGGTCCACACAGACTGCTGCAGCTCTCACTTCTGAGAAACTAATCTCTTTGAAGATGTTTGTATTTCTAAAAGCATTGGAGGTTTTCACTGCAGTCTCAGTAGCTCCCTTTCAGGGACACAAGAAAATATATAAAAAACTAGCATGGGTAAACCTGATTGTGTTTATATTTCAATTAAACTTTGATTCTTAGACCTGGGAAGAATTGTTGAATAGCTTGACTTTTATAAAAAAAACATTTCTAATACGGTATTGGAGAAAGTATCTGAAAGGTCAGCAGCAAATTTCCCAAAGCCATTAATAAGAGGAAGAACAATCCTTTCAAGATACTTTTTCTCATCAAAGTAACTTTCCCCTCAAACCTCTCCTTCACTTACTCTACTTATGCTGAATATTATTTCACATTTCCAGTCCCATTTTATATGCAAAGATTTTTTATATATCTTTTCATCTAAGTGCACTTGAGTGTTGCAACTCTAGAAGACTGACAAGTTAGATTAGCAGAGATGTTTTACTGCAATGACTACAATAAATTCCATTCTCACTTTAGAAGTGTCCCTCTGTTCCATGTATTTTTGCAATGATAACTATGAGTATGGTGTTACAGCATTCATTTACCCCATTAAGTTTAGGAGGGCATTCTGTTTTTCAAGGCGAAACTTAAAATAGAGGTGTCAGGGGAAGATGCTCCCATTTTTTCATTGAGTTGACACGAATGCAATAAGGCACTTCCATCCCAACATGCTTCCTCAGAAGAAAGATTTTTTGTTATTGTAATTCACTATTACCAGTGTAATTCACTGAACTACTCTGGACACATTCCGTTATTTCATGCAGAGCCTTTTCTTTGAGCTTCTGCAGTGCCTCAACACCTCCTGTAATGTGAAATAATTTATTCCAAAAAATGTGTGATGTTGCTGCCTATGTGATCATGATGATCTTTTGGACATAAAGTGATTTGGAGTGACTGTGTCACAACTGCAACTGTCTTACTGCCATAAGAATCTCAGAAATTGCTGAGATGTGAACAGGCAGTATCAGATATTCTCCAAGAGGCCCAGATGCGTTAAAAAATACTTGGGATAAGCAATGCTCAATATCTCCTCTGAAGCCATCCCACTAAAATACAGCCAAACTCATTTGGTCATCTCAGGCAGGATTCAGTCTGAGACACGTAAATTCATTACTGAGATTTAGTTCCGTTTGAAGACCCTTGTGGATCGTTTCAATTACATAAGCATAATTGTTCAATGTCATTTGAGATATTTTAGAAAATTCATGAAATTCTTATAGACATGGCAGATGTGGTACATGACAAATGGGAAACCTACAATCCTCAGAAGCTGCAGCTGGCATTTGGTAGAAAATGTTAGGACATTTGAAATTGCTAAGCACCTAGGTGTAGAGTGTCTATATGTGTCTGTGAACTTGCTTGGTATATAAGCCAGGGTTTAGTTAAAAGGGTCCGTACTTAATAGAGATCGATGTAATATTGTCAAGAAGAGCTAACAGAGCAACTTGTCTTACCAGCTTCAGAAGACTGGAGTCATTTGCCCTCCATTGAATGTCTAGTACCATTGTCTCAAGTCATCTAAGACAACACCACAAAGTAGTACATAGAGACAGGACCTACAGGTGACTAATGCCTTTCTGACATAGTGTATGGAGGCTAGAGAGATGTCCTAGGGACTCTAAAGTGATCCAGCATATTTGTGTTCAAACAAATTGTGCTCACCTTGTTTCTTCTTCAGCCAGCCTTGGATTTGTCTCTGAAGTTAATTTACTGCAAAATGTTTTTAAGAGTTAAGTTAAAAAAAAGCATAAAAGAACACAAAATCTGAGTTTCCTTGGTGACTGGAGAAATGGGTTCTGTTTTCCTGCTTTTCTGCTCGGCATGACTTTGGTTAATGAAGGCTGCCAAGGGGCTGTCAAGCAGAGCTCCCTATTACTTGGTTTTGCACTGGAGCTTGTGTGTTGCTCTGGTTTCCTCAACCAAGATTTGATCCTTGCAGGCCTGCATGTCAGATGAGCACAGCCAGCAGTGTTCTGTCCCTCCCTGTGACATCGTCCCTGTGCCAGGGCTAAGTGAGGTAGGAGTAGGGGGTGGCAGAGTAGGAACCATCTGTGCTGCTTTTGTGCACATAGAGGGCTTCCACACTGTGAGGAACTCTCAGCTGGACACATCTGGCTGATGTCCAGCTCCTTTGAATGGTTCCACTAACACACAGGAGTTGGAACACTTTGGGGAATCTGGCCCAAACTGCTCAGGGTTTGTGGTTTAATGGGCTAAATTGCACTAGGGAATGAATGCTTTCTCTAGCTGATTGCCTTATTCGAAACTATCATTTTCAACAGAAATAGAACTTCAGTTAACACTTCTTCTATTTTTTCTCCATTTAAACGGAAGCCTGCCCTGTACAAACCACAAAGACATGTTGGCAAGCTAGCCTACATACGTTCCTCAGCCTAAGAGGACACTGCAATCACAAGAATATATCTAAATGCTATAAATCCCTCTATGCCTTGAACAGTATTCAGATTTCCCCAGAATATTCTGTTCTGAAGGAAGATATCAAAGCCCTTTTATGTGAACATGACATTTTCTCCTTCTACCTCTAACATCCTTCTTTTCCATCTGTCATTTTGTCCTGATGGGCTCTCATTCACTCTCATCACATCTGTTCAACAGGAAAGAGCACACCTGTTTTGAACACCATTGGAAATGAGGATTTTTTAGGACTTCTTGTCTTTTTGTCCTGGAATAGTTGCCATTAATCTCTCCTACTGTGTTCAGTTTCCATTGAAGTCACTTCTCAGAAGAAAAGTGGAGCAGTGCACATTAATAGATGGGAAGGCAAAGTAGGGTAAGATAACTTTGCTACTAGTAGTTATTTATTACTTGGTTGAAGGACAGATCTCTTAGTAGAAAATGTGGGAAAGATTTCTTTCCCCACTTCCAAGTAGATTGAGGGCTTTTGTTTAATTCCTTGTGTCTGTTACACTCATTGTGGATGTAAGCAGCTGGCAGCAATCCCCTAGGAAAAGGATGGGAGAAAATAAGTAAGACATTGAATTTTAACACACATATAAATGCAAAAATATTCACTCATTCTTTTACGAAGTGGAAATATGATATGAGGGAGATAGAGGATGTTGTTGATGGTAAAGACTGTTTAGCATTTTATTGTGCATGAAGCATGGAAACTATTTTGGATAAAGGACAAAGGCTAAATAGCTATGTTCACTTAAGGCCATGGGGAAAAAATTAGCTCTGGTTCTCAGTGTAGGTAGTTAGGTTTACCAGATTTCTCCCCAGAATTTCCTGCCCAGAAATAATACCCATGTGCTGCCCAGATAGCGTGTGCATGGGCACAAAATGTGATGTATTGGGAATACATTTGGTTTACTGTGTCCGCACCAAGTGTTGCACACATCTGAATGCTGCACGTGTGATCTGGGGTTGAATTCCACCAGCACAGGAGATTTGTCTGGCAATTGGATTCTGGCAAGTCTCAAAATCTTGAAATATCTCCTGGATTAGTTTTCTGAGCAGAAAAAAATTAGATGCCTCAAGAAAAATCCAGTTACACAGTAACCCCAGAACATGTAAGCTTCAAGAACATAAAAAAGACAGAATAGATGGTATGCAAAGGGAACATAAAAGAGCTTGCAGTGATACGTGAATGAATGCACAGATAACTTTCAGTCTCCCATTCAAATTTCTATCTTTTCCCCAAGTATCTTGGGAAGAGAATTGCATTCTCGGGTGGGGTGGCTGCCAGCTAGTTGTAGCCATGACCACTCTGAGAATCAGCCATCTTCTGTCATACCCACCAACCTGCTTGAAAAGAGTGAAGTTCCGAAAATGCCTACCCTTAAAGTCAGCAACTACTGGGGCCTAACCCCTTATAACAAGGAAAGAGTGCATCTTTGTGTCTGTGAATGCTGTTTGGGTACAGATAGCAGAACTGATCATTTTAAAAGGGAGTTTCATGCAGAATTAATGTATAAAAGATGCATGTACATGATTGTGTAACTACATCCTGCCTTGCATTTTGATTGCTAAGCATTCAGTATTCTTTACAGGAAATTAATAACTTTACAAAGCAGCTGCTCCATCCACCAGCTTTAAAAAATAATATTACTGTTTTAAACCATGGATTATGCTTTCTGATAGGGGTAATCCCCTTAAAATTGGCTATTCTGTAGTTTAACAAATTGACCTTTCATTCAATATGTTTTGAGCTAAGAGCCAAATGGTGAAATGTCCATAACCCACCTATAATTCTGGACAAAGTATTAAAAAATGTTGAAAAGATAAAGATACCTGCAAGTAGTTTTCCTTTGCTGAAGTTGTATAGTTTGAATGTTTCAGATCTAAAAACATATTCCAGCATAGTTTGTCCTTTGCATTAACTGAATAAGGAATCATATATTAACAATCACAGTCTCCCCGTATATTTTAAAACCTTTTCACCAATGGGAATATTAGTTTTCCCATGTTCCAGTGTTTTACTGTGTTATTCGTTTAGTAGACTTAGATGGGAGTTACTCAGTAAAATGTTTTGTGTTGTAAAATGCTGAGGTTAGAAAGTCCACTAAATGCCTCTCAACTCTGAGAATCATCTACCCTGTATTCCCAGCACTCACCTGACCAACGTTGGTGTGAAGCATCTCTGCTTACAGAGACATGAGAGCAGGAACTCAAAGCTGACTATGAGGGTGAATAGTCAACACTATAGGGCTATCCTGACCAGTGTTTTTGTGTCTCCTCCCTTCTGCACAACCATTCCATGAAAAAAATTAAATTGGAAGGCTTTATATTTATCACATAGCAAAAGGAGGGCATTTATTTATTTTTCATCAAAAATTTCCCGTATGAGGTGACCCTATCTAGCTCTGAAAATACTCATTGATTTTTGAGTAAAAATTGTCCTTTGAGATTGCTTTTGACCCCCAAATTTTTGAAGAATGAACTAATATATGAGTAAGAAAATATGTTATCAGTTTTCCTGGGGTCTGTTTCAGAATGTTGCTCAGGTCTGCCATATGCTTTAATAATATTACTTCTAAGGAGAATTCTCTGCTGGTACAACTGATGATGATCTATAGGTTATTGCTCTTTGCAGATGTCATATTCCTCTTGTGAAATGGTACGAGGCTCAGTAGTTCATTTATACACTCAAGTGTGATACTTATTTCTGCCACATTTTGGTATATGTAAGACTCATCTTGGTCCTACGTGGAGACAGGAGTTGAATTCAATGATCCTTGTAGGTCCCTTCCAACTTGGGATATTCTATGATTCTAGGATACTTGCCTTAATTTAAGTAAATCCTTTATACACTTTCAATGTATTCAGCCTTGAAACAAAGACCAACACAATGATCAGGTGAATATAAGTATTTGGAAGGGTTATTCAATGTTCCATTGCTATCAAATCTCTTTTCTTGAAAATCTGTTTTATAAAATCTCAGAAAATATCTATCAGTTGCATATATTCACATCTATTTTTAGTGGAGAGTCTTTCCTCTAACAATCATTGTTGTGTCTGATTCCTTTGAGTCTTCCCACTTACTTTTTAGGAACTATTCAGTTTGGAATTTTACTGCTTTATGGCCTTGTATACCCCTTAAATCCCTCATCTAAGTTCTCCTGAAGACTGTGACAAGTAAGACAACCTTGGCTTTTAAGAGTATTTGTGTGGTACAGCTGTGAGGCCAGAATGAATTATAAAGCTGGTAGCTTTTCTGAACTGTCTTTAAAAGAATCACTCCAGGAAGAGTCCTGTATGACTGTCAAAGGCTTGGTGTGACAGTTGGTGATTTATGGTGAAAATGATGATAGGACAATTTTTTCCGAACAGTTCAGCAATGGTCTCACTTTTTTCCCGGGAAATGTTATTGCTGGCTGTGCTGCTAACTGTGCTCAATACTGGGACTGATTCCTGGCCCTCAGTCCAAGTGGTGAAGGGTGGTTTGTGTCTATGTTGCTCAGAGTTAGCTCAGATTGTCTGCATCGACACTGTGTAGTGCATGGTCCTGGATCTCTGCTGGGCCCCTTGTGATTCCCCTGTGACCTCAAACCATAATAATCTTTTTGTGTGTGGTTCTTAGGTCAGTTCACAGTGTCAGGATTAGTGAGGACTATGTTGCAGCCTGACAGAGCTGTGTTTGCTTAGCGTGAAATGAAAAGTGTAAACTGTGTGAACAGGACTATGGCATGCGGGCATGACTGAGGATGCAGTGCCTGGTAGAACATGTTAAAGGACTATGCAGGATGGACAAAACCAAAACTAATGTGATTTCCTTCACACCACCTACTGAGTGATTCCTGTGTTTAACCATTCCAACAAGTGTATAAGGTTTTGTTTCCTCAGAACAACTGATTCGCTTCAGAGGATAACTTGTGAGGAAATCAACAATACAATATGGGTCTGCCAGAGATCAGGATCAAGGAGTGAACTGAGGAGCTAAACTAAATGGTATCCCAGTAACTAGGCATACCCTGTGACCTCAGTGAGAGTTATACTGAGGCAATGTTGAATACATCTGAAAATCCAGTTTTATATTTTTATTGTTTGAAATTTAAGCTTAAGGCAAAAGCAAGCCACCAGTGATGTCACTGGGAACTTTTGTGAGGTGAAGGACCAAGAGACAGAGACCTAAGAAAACAGGTTTTTTGAAAATGAATTAACGACAACATTTAAGGTAACTCAGAAAACACCACATTTCTATACAACTGAATTCAGAAATATGCTATGGATAATCTAGTTAAAAATACAGAGACATTTAAACACTCCTGATGGAAGCACAGGACATTTCCTGAAGATTAATGACTATTTGGGAGGAGCTGTGGCCTGAAATTCAGCTGAGAGCCATTAGCTTCAGCTAGCTATCAATCCTCCAAAAAGGTTTGGTGCCAGAGTCATTACTACAATTAGGAGCTTAAAATGTATGGGGGTAGTGTATTTTCCATGCATGATGCAGATACCATTTTTGACAGGACTTTTCTGGAGAATTACAGCCTTCTGCATTTGGCAAGCTGGATGGCTTGGGGTGTCTCATGGGTATTCTAATAATTTAAGCTAATTTAAAACCTCAGTTATGCAGCACCCTGGAAGATCAGCTGTGAACATCAGAGCCGGTCATGCAAATATGTTAAACAAGTAATGCCTAATAAAGAGAATAGACACTTTGTCTCTTTCTCATCTCTTGGGCAACTCTTGGATTTAGTACTTTCGTTCAGGCTGGTATTAGCTTCAGCCTAATTAAGGAGCCCATACCCAACTGTCAAGAATTGACTGAAGGAAACTGTTTGGAGAAAATCACATTCAGAGTTCTGTGCTGGTAATGATTGAGTGGTTATTACTGCTCAAAACAAAGTCAAGAGTAGATACCATGTTAAAGTCAATGGAAGAAAGAATGAACATTTGGTCCTATTTATTAACGTAGTACACAAAGTTCAATGCATTATACATTTTCATATTTCAACATAGTTTTTTTCCATAATGGTTTTTGAACTATTTCAACCATACTGACAAACTAGCTATTATTGAGTTACACCCATCATTTATTATCTCAAAGATTTTATAAATAAGGCAAGATATGATTATCCAACCTAACTTCTTGTATGTAGCAGGCTCTTTGACTTTCTCCAGTTACCCCGATACTGGGATAAAGGCTGAGTCTTCAACTAAAGTGTATCTTCCAATTTTGTGCTATGAAGATATCAAGAGAGTCAGCCACTTTCATTGGTATTTCTTTCCATTCACCTATTCTCTCATTGTGAGCATATTTCTAAACTGAACTAGTCTGGCTAGTCCAGCCACAAACTTGTTCTTATAGCTAATTAGCCCGCTTTCTCTGGTTATAATTAATAATTTAAATTTCTTCCCCAAACATACACTGTAATTATGTTAACTCCTTATCTTACTGATAACCAACAACAGACAACTCCTTTAATCTCTGTTTTAAGTCACCAGAGCTGCATACAAAAGTAGAGGCACTTTACTGCTCCTGTTTGTGCAAATGTTATGGTTACATCAGCCATCTTTGTGCACAGAAGCTTATATTCTCTTAGTTTTCCACCAGGACATAAAGATCTTATTAGACTTACTGGTTTTTATGATAACAAAGGCAAGATCTTCATACTTTGATTCATAGGTTCGTGTTTGGCTGTACTCAATATTTCATTTAAATTGACTTTAACTTCTAAATTAGTCCAGAACATTTTGTCATTTATTATTACTCTGTCAATCTGTATGTCATCTGCTAATTTTATCAGTAGTAGAACTGGTCAGAAATTTTCCAGTTCAGCAATGTTTTGTCAAAAAATGCCAGTTCACAGAGTTTACACTATTTATTTGTAAACATCTTGGATTCAATGAACTTTTCCTAACAAGTTTCCCCTGAAATTGAGGACCTTGAAAATGACTAGATGTTATAGACAAGGTAAGTCACTGTGTCACTGTCCCAGATAATTTAGTAAATCCTGGTGGTTTTTGGTTTTTGTTGTTGTTGTTGTTGTTGTTTGTTTTTTGTTTCTTTAAAGTTTGTTTCCTTTAGAGATTTGAGATCATTTGGGAACTGATTCAAAGCCCATTAAAGTCAGTGGGAATTTATGTATTGACTTAATTTGTCATTGGAAAGGTCTTTTTGTGTGTGTGTGTAATTGTCAGTTTTATGTTTTCTCTACAGACATCTAGTTTCTTCATAGCTGAAAAATTCTTTGCAAACAATAGTAGATCATCAACAAAATCCCATAGCCACATTTGAAAATAATTTCCCTAATTGTTCAGTATTGTAGAAGCCTACCAACTTCTTGGGTTCACTACTAATAAGAAACCCTCTCTTCTTATCCTTCCTTCTTGTTGCTTTTTCCTCTGACCCAAACTCACAAGTAGTGTTGAAGGACTATGAAAGAAGGGAAGAAGGGATGGGGAATTGGGTGTAAATGAAAGAAAGGAACTAAATCATGGCTTCACGCTCTGTGTAACCTTTCTTCTACAGCTCATCTTGGAAGGCATCAAATTCACAGCTGACTAGGGGAGTAGATTAGACTCATTTTATCAATGTGGTTTACTAAGAGTAATATACTACCTCCTCTAAAGGGGAGTGGTGTAATAATTTTAATCCAGGTGACAATATTTCGAGCAAATCAAGTTGTCAGTGAGATTCAGGACAGGAAATCCTATCTTTAAATTACTAGAAGAGTTGTAGGCTGGATTCTTAGAAGTTTAAATGTGACTTCTAGGATATCTCATTTTCCTGTTTTTTCACAACCTGGTATTATTTTGTATAATTATACTGTAATGTTTTCAACATTTCATCTTAGATATTCCCATTTGACTATTTTTACTTCTTTCTAGCCATTGAGAATGTTTTCAGCAACTTGTACAGCACTATCAGGATATCTATTGAGATGTGTGATTCCTGCTGCAGAAGAATCCATGTGTGTGATGAGCAACAGGAGAATTCTACGCTCAGAAGAAATGTAAAGGCCATTTTCTCCAAATGAGGAACTGCAAGGGAAACGTGTCAAAATAAACACAAGAAAATTATGTGCCATAAACAGTCATCATTCCTGAGGAAGGGCAAGGGTAAAGGACAGGGGCGACTAGGTTCTGCTGTTAAAAAAGCTCACGCTGCTTATGAAAATTCAACCTGTAAATCACAGCAGTTGCCACTTTTTATTAGACGTGTTCAGATAAGGACTTACTCTCTCAAAAGGTATGCACTACCAACTGGTTTGTAGTTCATAAGTTTCCTTGTACAACGGTGAGTGTAAATCTAGACAGCTATGGTAGCTCTGCATTCTCACTGCAGTCATTTTCCAGTTTGACAGGCTATGAGGGAGCATATAAAGCAGCAAAGGAAATGCAAGACATCTGTAACAAAACCAGTGAACATGCTATTGATTTGTTTCCCTTGCTGGTGTGGTCCTGGCATTGGTCTCTTTCTCCAGAGAAATGAGTTAAAGAAACAAGTCCAGTAGAGAACATGGAATTTTACTTCCATTCATCTTCCTTATTTTGCAAGCACCACATTCTGCAAATCCCATGCCAGTAAAGCTCTTGGATCAGTCCTCAAATTCTTCTGGATCCTTAAGGGAGGAGATGTCAGAGCTGGCCAAGAATCTAAGTGGAAACTGATGACAGAAGCTGACATTAATCAGCTCCACAGTATGTTCTGCCCAGCAGGTTTCTTCCAATAAATCAAAGGGCTTAAGATCCAAAGGGCATTTAACCATTAGAGAGCAAGTGTTCACTGTGGTCTGTAGCAGCTAAATATGATGAATTTAATATTGATTTTCACATATAACCCCATCCACATAGTGCATTTGTGTGATTTTACATGAAAATACAGTGGAACAAATTCTCAGCTGGGACAAGTCAGCGAAACTCCACTGATTTTACAACTTTTCATGAACTGAAGGTTTAATCTCTGGTATATGAATAGAATGAAAATGTTCTATGTTTTTGTTGCTTTCATTTCTTTCTTTCTTTCTTCCTTTCTTCCTTTCTTCCTTTCTTCCTTTCTTCCTTTCTTCCTTTCTTTCTTTCTTTCTTTTTCTTTTTCTTCCTTCCTTCCTTCCATTTTCTTTTTCCCTGACAGTGATGAGAAACATAAATAACGTCAAATTTGCAAGATTTCTGCCATTCTTGTGATAAGCTATTTCTCCATGGAGAGACCAAAGAAGTCATTAAACTAGAGAAAGTAAGCAGAATGCAGTGCTTAAGTCCAGATTGCTCACCGGTGGGAATAAGAGTCCATTGTTAATCACAGAAATAATTCTGGTGGCTTCAGTTGAGTTGCGTCAGTGAGAAGCACTCACCAATGGCAAGAGGGTCTTAGCAGTCTGAAAAGTCATTGTGTTACTCTTTGTTTTGTTTGTATTTTTGTTTTGCCTTTTTTTTAAATATAGAGATTAATGTCAGAGAGGGATGGATAAGGTATTCTCTGGAAAGGGATGATAAAAAGATCATCATTGTCTGCTAATTTGGAGAAAGTGTCTTGCACTGCTTTGGGAATAAATTTCTCAGCTTACAGACGTGGGAGATGCACAGAAGGTTGTTAACTAGAGAGTTACCATTCATGATCCTGAAGTGGAATGAAAAGATACACTAATTTTTTCAAAACCATCTCAATGGTTTAGAAGATTTATGCCCTTTGATCTCACCTAGCCACAGAGCTTGAAAATACCAACCAAACATTTAAACATGGGACCTGGGCCTATGCTATTTGAAAACTTTTCCACACAAAAATGTAATTCTTCAAAACCTCTCAGACTAACCCAGTTTTGGACTACCACTACCAGAGCTAAAAGCAGGGATCAAATATACCTCACCAGATTAAATAACATGCTCCTCTGCAAATGCAGAGCCTACAGTTTTAATAGCGGTTTTATAAGCATACCCTATAGACCAGACACAGAAGCAGGTAAAAAATGTGGTGATTGTCAAATTACAGAATTAAATGTAACCAGATCACAATGGTATGATTTTACACTCACTTATAGGGAGGAATCTAGACAAAAAATTGTGCAGCCCTCCCTGTCTCAGACCTCCTGTATACTCATTGAAAGTTCCTATCACCTTAGGAAGAACTGGGCAACTAGATAACTTTAGAACACAAATTGCAGTGTGTAAACAGAGGCATTTTTATAACTGAATATTATTTCACATCAATATTTAGTATAAATGTTGATTAAATTTCCCAAAGTTTACCTGAGAATGTCCCTGAGTAGAAATTCTTAACTCCAGTAATGTCATAGTGTCAGGTTTTGATGTAAGAAAATTGATGTTTCAGTTGCTGGGGTTTATGGCAAGATGAACCATCTTTTCCAAGTACTGACCAAGCACAAATACAAGCTGGGTGGAGAACGGATTGAGAGCAACCCTGAGGAGAAGGACTCAAGGGTGTTGATCAATGAAAAACTGAACATGAGCCATCAATTTGTACTTGCAGTTGAGAAAGCCAACGGTATCCTGGGCTATATCAAAAGAAGCGTGGACAACAGGTCGAGGGAGGTGATTGACACCCTCTGCTCTGCCCTTGTGAGGCTCCATCTGGATCACTGTGTCCAGCTCTGGGGCCCCCAGCACAAGAAAGCCATGGAGCTGTTGGAGGAAATACAGAGGAGGACCACAAGGTTGGTGATAAGGCTGCAGCACCTCTCTTACAAAGGCAGGCTGAGTGATTTGGGGTTGTTCAGCCTGGAGAAGAGAAGGCTCTAGGGATCTAGGGGACCTAGTGTTTGCCCACAGCAGTGGGGTTTGAGCTAGATGATCTTTAAGGTCCCTTCCAGTACAAACCATTTATGATTTCATGATTCTATGATTCCAGCGTCACATACTGTCTGCTCACTGACCTTTCTTGGTAAATATTCAGGTTATCTGGAGCACTTCAAAAGCCTTACAAGAGAGAGTGAAACATATTTTTATTCTGATATATATGGTTTTATACTGAGGTTAGGAAAATGGTGAAATCTCAAAAAATTTCATAGGATGAGAAAATACCTTTCCCATTGAGCTCTTGCTGTGTTCTTAAGCTCTATGTGGCAAATCCAGCAGCAGTAGTATGGCATAATTTATCTTCCTGTACACAAAACATTTAAGGAGGAATGATCAATGCCATGATTTTGTGAGACAGATTTATAAGAGAGGTGAATGAAGACTATTGCTACCCACCCTGTTCAACATTACTTCACAAGGTGGCACATGCTCCAAATTGTGTGAGGACAGAGCTACTACTCTGTTAATCAGAGGGAAACAGCATCCACTTTTATGTACTCAACCATGAAGAAAACTGTTCTCCTTTTCCATTTTGGATCAGTCATTTTTTGGAGTAGTACTTCTAGCTTCAAGAGTCAATTAGAATGTTCTCAATACTTTTAACTAGAAGAAAATTAAGTTTTAGCCTAAACAAAATGGGCATAGGTGTTTGTGTGTGTGTGTATATAAGGTTTGTTTTCCTTGAATTACTGAAAAATTTTGGTGAGGAAGAAATGTGTTTTTGATTTATTTTACTATTTTCTATTCCTATTCCAGGAAAAAAAAATCTTTTTTTTGTTTATCTTTTTTTTTTTTTTTTTTAAACGTGCTTCTCCCATTGCAAAGATGGCAATGTGCAAACAGAAGACTGAGAGTCTGACCATTCACCGGACCAGCTGACAACCTCACTCATTTGCAGGGAGAAAGGGTTAAGGATAAATAAATCAAGTCCTCATCTAGTCTTTGAGTTTTCATTTGATACAGCATCTCTGATGTAGAACAGACTTGCTAGTGTCTTCCCCCTACGTGACCTTGCATACAGTTGGGAATTTTTCCTTCAAGTTTCGATAGAAGTCATGGAAGCAGATGGCTTGGGACAGCATCTGCAGATGGTTATGCCAGTTATCTCAGAAGTGGAAGGAACTTGCTATTCTCATAACTGATCTGCAGATGGAACTGAGAAGATATTCTTGGAAGAAAATGGCTTGAAAATGTAGGTTCTGGTTTTTGCCTTATTCTCTTAATTTAAACATGTTCAAACTCAGAAAAAAATGGATTTTTGTTGGAGTTTCTGAACAATGTTTTTGACAGAGAGATGGCTGGACAAAAGTGGAGACGGTTGCAATGTGTACAAGAAGAACACAAAGTTCATTTTCACTCCAGAACTGCATACTCAATTTAGGAATGAATGCGCCCATCAGGAACTGGAAAGCTTTTCTTCTTGTTTATATTTGTTTGTTATTTTGCTTTTGCCCCACTTCATATATTAGTAAATGGGAGAGTGACAGAGGTGCAGAGAGTTGCAAGGGAGTGAGCAGGGAGAATGCTGTCACACAGTCCTGGAGGCAACTGGAGGCAACAGATCTGCTCTATATTCAGGCATCTTCCCAGTGCAGCTAAATTTAAGTTATTGCCATTTTAGATGCCATAACTAATCAGTGGAGCTTGGTGGATGTCTTGTGGCAGCAGTTCATTCATGGCACTCTTTGAATCTGAGGATTAGAAGTTTGTTTTACTGACAATTTATGTAACTAAAGAGACCACACAGATTCCTCAGGTGGCTGGGACAAATTCAGGCATTGGTCCTTTTCAATCAGAATTGCTAAGCTATGAGAGCAGCCTTCTGGTCTGTAGTATAAAAATATGGTGGCTTTTCAAAAAGTTTGAGCTCTCAGCTACATTTTATTGCTTTCTTTATGAATGATTTATGGCTATATATTACATGATTGTGTACCTGGGATGGTCCAGAATAGAATGTTATTTAATTTCTTATGAAGAAGATGGAATACATTACATTGAACAAAAGCTGGCACTAGCATTTGTTTTGTACAATCCTGAAGCCAATTTACATGTTAAACTGGAGGCTTCTGAAGGCAGAGGACACCGACACAGAAGTGTCCATGTACAGGCATCCATGTTATCACCTATTCTGCTTATTCGTTTACTCAAATCATTCTCTTCTGCCCATTCACCTCTCCCTTGCTCTTTTATTTCATCCATTGTCATCTTTTTTTCCCTAAAGTACTTACTTACCTGCTTTAGGAGAAAGGAAAGATTGCATGAGGGTTGAGCATGAAATGTGGGAAATTGAGGTTCTGTTACATGCACTAACATAGGCTCCTTGCATGACTTTGCTGACGTTATTGAAGCTCTCTGTCTTAAATTCCATCTGTTAAATTGATGATGTAGTAGTTTTCAGCTTCCTGGACATGTTGTGAGGCATTTAAGAAGTGCTGTGATATGATACTCAGTGGGACTTGTAATTTAGGCTTAATGAACAAAGGAATAAACAAATTTAGAGGGCAGTTTAGGTGGAATTTATGCGACTAAATCAGAGTGTGATTGATGAAAAAAATCTGTGGAATAGTGTAGGTCCATGGGGCTCTTTAGTTTTGCCAGTAGTCACTCAGACACATGTATTTCTACCACTGGTATACTCTAGAGTTACCACTGTCTTGACTGAGATGAGTATCTTAACATTTATCTCCTACTTAAAATTATTTTGAATTCAAATATTAAGCCACGTACCCTGAAAATCAAAAGCCTACCACAAAATGACAACACAGTGCAAAGCACAACACAGCCATCCAAAAATGTAGTTGCTGGCATCAAATTTCATATCCTACTTTGGGACATGAGCAAAGGAAGCAGGAAATGTAGACATAATGCTTTTGTAAGATTGTTGGGGCTTAAATGTACATCTCCTACATGCCATGAACATCTAAACTACCAAACCATAAGAGATACTGAGGTACCCTTTGCCTTTTCTACAGAAGTTGTACTACCTCACATTAAATAACCCAAAAGTTTCTTGGGACAAATAGAAAACACAAATAAGGAAAAAATTGGTAACCCACTGATGGGTGCTTGTTCCTCTGAAGGGAAGTCTTGGATTGAGTACATTCTATTACAAATATTTTCTACTTAGACCTAAAAATTGGAGCTTTTATCTGTATCAGAGATACAGTCAAGGTCATTTCTACTAGATCTTTCTGTTCTACTAAGCCTGGAATTTTAATCTGTAATAGTATGAACAGAAAGGCACCATATTTTCACCCAGCTTCTCATTTATTCCTGTGTAAGGAGAAAAGAAAGTTGATTTGAATCTTTCAGGCCAGTTCTCTCTCTTCCCAGGAAGATTTTTTTCTGCGTGGGCTACCTTGATCGTTTCTATGTGTTATACTTGACCAAAGAAAAAGGCAGCCTGAGGCAGGCATTTACAAGTGTGCATACTGCAAAATCAGTTAAGGGAAGAGGCAGTAATTTAGACAAATCCCTCTCTGCAGCGTTTGCTACTGTCTGCACTCTTGTGTAGTCTACTTTTAGGCAAATGAAGGCAATGAATCTGAAATCTCCAAAACCAGATATTTGTTTCTGAATGCTTGATGAAGGAGATATACGCCTAGGTGCCTTAACATTAGGCAAGTAAAACATTTCCATGGATATTTTTGAAGTAGATTCTCTATTTCCCCTATCTATCTGAAGATCTACTGAAGATCTACTTTACATTTACTATTTAAAGACACATCACCACTACCATAGGCTAAGTTCCCAGGGTGAAAAGAAACTTCTCACCTGCTGCTTTGACTAGGCTAGAAAAAAAATATCCTACCCATATCTGCAGACCTGAAGTGACTTAAGTGCAGGTGTTCAGTGCCATTGTATAGCCTGTGGAATATTGAAGATATACATCCCTTTGTAGATGGCTGATATGACCTGAGACCTACGGGAGACCCTTCTGTAACGGCAGCTGGATGGCCAAACAAACTCAGGTGGCATCGGACCATGCATGAGACAACTAAATTAAGCTCTTGAATATTTTCTACAGCAAGAGATGATACGAGACACTGTGCTTTTATGCCTGTCTATTTTGGAGAACAGAATGTGCTTACAAAGTCAGAGCTGATGGGGTGATTGCAAAGAATGTTGCCTTGATAAAGGGCTGGTCAGTAGTGATTTGCGCTCTGCCAGTACTGTTAGGCTATCTAGAAAACAGAACTAGTGAAGTAACTGGTAGGATTCAGCTCTATTCTATCCTGACTGAGAGACAAATCAAATTCACATCTAAGTTAGTAGGCTGAATTTCATCATTATCCACTAATATTTCCCTAAAGCATTGTAGTCCCTTAGTCCCTATCTGTATGTTGTATTTCTGTTGAACTAAGAAATAAGCTTCAAATTTACAAGATACTTATTTCTAACCTTGGATTACAGTAAATTTAGCATGAAATTCTTCTAATATATCGGTATTTTTCTAAAGTAGGCATCTATACACTCAAAATTAAAGGTCGCAGTGAAAGTATATTCAGTTGTTTTTAAATTGAGTATTAATAGCAGGTTGACAACTAAAATACATAATTAACATAAATGGCTCCTGCTCTAAAATTCAGTCAGTTTATATTGCTGTTCTGCCTTGCTCATCTTTGTTGACAAGCATTTGTTACATTTCTCACATTCTTCAAGTGGTATTGGTACTGTCCTTCTTCCAGCAAATGTCAGTAAATGCTTTCACTATGTCTATGACTGTTTAAAAATCTTTCAAACCAAATCAGAGCTATTCCCAAGTCAGTCTAATTTTCCCTGGCTTTCCTGGTGAGATGGAAAGGTGAAAGCCCAGCAGGACGCAGGAATTCAGCAAGATCAGGCTGAAGAGTGTATCTAAGAAACTAGGAAAACAGTAGGAGCAGGGAAGTAAAAACTTCAATTCACAGAAAATAAAATGGAAAAAGAAGCATCTTTTTATTTATTTATAATGAAACAAGAAAAGAGTGTGAACTCTTAGAAACTGAGGGACTGGTATGATAACAAATTCATGTAAACAAGAAAACAGAAATTATGAAACACCACTGAGAAGCTTGGTAAGCAGTGGACTTAATATACAAGATGTCTGTCATGTACATAGAAAAAAAGTGTTTTCTCTATGAAGTTGAGGGTGGTCAGTAAGACCACTTCGTAGATACTTACATATAACTAACATAGCAAGAATGTTGTTGGTAAAAGGACAATTTGTACTATGCAGCATAACAGCACCACATTCCATTTGATGCTGGATAAAATGGAGTCATACTACTCTTCAAATGTTTATTTGGAACTTGTTGCTAAATGCAAATGTTCTAATGTCATGGTATTCTTTCATATTCTTTGTGACTGACATTCATTTTATCATAATCTTCTGTTTCACAAAGGTGCCATGCAATCTGGGGCACACTAGAAAATGGAAGGTGAATATCAACATGCTGTCAGCTGTGTGGTTGAGAGCAACAAAAAGCCATTTAACACTCCAAGCACCTAAACTGAAATCACAGCTTTGGGTGGACTTTAGCCAGTCTGAATTTAGTTCATGTTTATGCTAGATTTATTTTACTATCATTTGGATACAAAAATTGAGTGAAAGTAGGACATTTTCACAACTCAGACCCAAAGCTTAAAGTAAAACTTGGAGCGTGTGAACCTTTGCAGCTTGAAACCAAAGAAAATGTTTGCGTGAACCCTTGCTAAGCAAACCCGCTGTGTTTCAGTGAAGCTCTAATAAAAACCACACTGCCATGAATCACTGAATATTCTGTACTTTGACTTGGTAAATTTATGTTAGTTCCATGACAGTCCTTTTAAAGAGTTCATTTTTCACTGAGCTCTGAGCCAAATCGTGAAATTGTTGATGAGTTTTGCTAAATACTTACCCAGCCTAATCCTGCTGAAGTTAGAGGGAAATTTGACTGAACAGGGAGAAAACAAAAACTGAGTCAGGGTTTGGACCTTGGTACAGTAGCTTGAATTTATACAGTTTATTTGTAAGACCTTGAATAAATCTATCTCCCCTAATGTGTATTAAACACAAACAAGTAACTGTGTTCAAAAATTTCTGAAAGACCAAATTCTGACTGTTTTCACAGCTTTCTCTCAGTCATGTTTGTACACACCATGAGAAGGTCTTTAATGACTTAGTTAATGTTGTTTTTTTCTCACAAAACTTCTTCATTTAGAGTTAGGACTGGTCTGGGCATAGACAAGTACAACGTAATAAATGAAGGCATCTTCTGCTGGCCACTGCATTTTTTTACATATTGAAATGTGTGTACTGAACAGGATGAGTTTTCACACACTGGATTGTTAAAGAAACCAAGAACTTTCTTCCAGACATGGATTTTCCCTGTTCTTTGTTCTTCACTTGTTTCTCACAGTAGATCATTATCTTCATTCCCCTTTCTTTTCTAAAATGAAACACTTGAAAATTCTGAGGATGGAGCTGCAATTTGAACCACCTAACCAGCACTGCTTTAAACGCATCATGACATCCATAATGCCAGACTAAAACTGAGACGATCAGCCTGCAATGGTTATGCCTCAACTCTATGAAAGGACGAACTGGATGTGCATCAGCTCTCCTTCCCAACCAAACCCAGGTGAGACAAGGCCCAGGACTAACTACACATCGCAGAATTCAATTCTAACCAGATCGCATCTTCCCCCCTCTGTTTCCTGGCCCAGCAAAATCCCATCTTAAACTCATTTCAGCCTCGAGCTAATCCCACTGCCTTCTCACTCCTTCCTTCAATCTTTAATTTATCCCTACTGCATTCCTGGCTTTCAGTTCCATTCCCTATTCCTTCCTCGTATTTGAGTCTATTTTCTATATCAGATCCTATTAACTCATCCCAGTTTCTCCAGTATCCTTTTTTCATATCCAATTTCATCTTCTTAGCTTTGGGAAGAACCTAATCATTTGTTTGTAGTGTTCACAAATGTCTGTACAAGCTGAATTGTTCAAGCATGCTTGGTAAATACAGATTCTTTGGAGATCCTAGGAACTACAATTAAAGATACTGCTACTGAGAATTGTGAACTGATTTTGTTGTTATTGTTACTGTTTTTCCCCAAGAGCTTATCATTTGGGAAAATGTGGCTTGATTGTCCAGAGGTCAACAACCGTGGCACAGACGCACAGGCCATACTTCTACTGGTTCAATCCGCCGATGTATCAAGCTCAAGGAGGCTAGTGTTACTTAAACAAAACAATGAACAGAAATTAACATTAAAATTTACGCATATATTCCCCCTAGCTCACACTCCAACACGCCTGAACTGATGTGATTGACAAGTACCAAAAAATCGGCCTGAGGCAGGTAAAGTCATGGAATATTTCAGTCCAAATAGTTAATGTTCTGGCAAAGTTATAAGCAGCTGAAAACTGTATTGGATAATGGCACATATCACACAACCTGAATAATACTGAGTACTACCAGCCAGACCTATAATTAGAACTGGGCAGGAATCAGTTTTCCCATAGCCTCCAAAATTTTTTTTTCAGTTGTGCATTGGCAGAAACCCAACAGCTTTTGACATTTTCATGGAAAAAGAACAAATCTACTCCTATGTACACGGTGAACAGAGAATTCACCTACACTCTCCATTTCCTGGAGATGAACTCTAACTTTAAGTCTTTTCATGAATTTCCTCTTTTTCCTAGTATAGCTTCTTCATTTGTATATTTATTACTAATTGATTCAGAGAAAGCCTCTAAAACTCAATATACAAAAATAATTTGGTGTCTCATCCTTATGAAGCTCTATGTTGAAATGCTTTTATATTTCCAGACACTAATCTCTAGTACAGCAGTCAGGAGACTCCCCTGGACTGTTATAAGTCTATTCTGAGTCAAGTTGATCATGAACTAAATGAGTTCCCAGGCTTCCTTTCTCACTCAGAAGTGAGGCTTGCTTTTTTGTGGTTTTAACCAGAAATTTTATCCCTGACATGAGGAATCTTTTCTAAGACATTTTGGCCAAACCTGAAAGTTCAGCTTCTGAAAGATCGACACTGTTCCAAAAGGATTTGTGAAATCATTTCTAGAAGTCATTGGAAAACAAGAAATAGTCCTCTGAAATCTGTCGGTGCAGTGCCAGGGACATTACAGTGTAGCAACCGTCATGTCTGCATTGGCACCGCACAGAAATTACTATCAGTGCAGAGGTCATTCTGCTGCTTTTTGTTTCATCTGAGTGAGCTTTAAGAGTTTAAACTAATAAGTAACAGTTCCCTATGAAACCAAACCACAGTCCATCAGTTCTATATTTGGTTTGGATGTTACAGCTACATGCCTGAATTCCTGGTGATAAAGCAGCCATGGAGATAGCCACTGCTCAACAGTAATTTCTACTACCGAACTCAGGGCTTCTGCTGTTCCCTGTGGTTTAGTGTCCTTCTGTTTTACCTTTAAAAAATTGGGTAAATAAACACTAGAGCACTTGTATCCAAACTACATTTATTTCTATTTCCTATGTACTCTTACTGCAAAGTTACCAGTGAAACCAAAGCCATTATTTTTGATAGTCTAGTAGAGGAAAGCATTCACAGAAATAAGAAAGTCAGCACTGTACAGAAATTGTGAGAAAGAAACAATGGGTACGTTAGTGGTCCAATATGTAACAAAACCTTCTCCTCAGAGGAAGCTAAGTAAAGAATCACATTATTAGCTGGACAAGCTTAATAATGCTGAGTCTCTTCAGAAGCAGTGATGGTCATTTTGTTTCCCTCTGGTTGCTTATATAGAGTGTGGTATGTTATATGATTTCTGTGACACCAGGGAAAGCTTGAGGCCTCTGGCAGCTTGATTTAGAGAGTGCATTGCTGACATCTGGTGGAAACACTGCTTAAAAACTGTGAAACTTCTAAAAATGTTTTTGTTATCACAGAATATTTCCCTTTACGTGAAGTGTTTAGCAGACTCTGGAAGATTAGAACTGGAGCAATGCGGAAGATGGGAATATGTATTTATGAAATCTAGAAAATCTTAACATTTTTTGGTGTTGTTCTGCGGTTCTGGGCATACACTTTCTTTCTTTTTTTCATTATTTTTTCAAAGGTCTTACGTCTATCCTGAAACAAACTATGTGTGAAGTCTCAAGCATCTCATATAGCTCTACAGTTACACCTAAAATGTTTACAGAGAGCTTTCCAAGGATTTGCAATATGAGTGTAAACAAAAAATTCTGTAATAAGAAATCTTTCTTTAAATGAACCTGTAGGAATGCATAGTATACTCTGAAAATACTAATAAAATAGAAAAAAAAAAAAAGAAAGAAATATAAAAATCCTATTTATGTCTGAGTTTAATGCTAATTTACTTTGGGGAAGGGTGACAATATACATTTTGAAAATAAATTTTTAGTGATTTATATTCTATTGCCATGCAAAAAACAATTAATAATAAATTACATTTTTTTTCCATCTCAAGCTTGAAAAAGATTAGACACACTGTCTTAAACTTTTGTGTTTCTTGCTGACAGACTAAAATGCCAAGAAGTGAAAAGCTTTCTGCTTCCAAAACTGATAAAAAGGATCTTTTTTTTGAATCCTTCCACTTAAACAAAATATTTAGTGGAAAAATATTTAACCATTTATTTAGTATTTAAAAATTTCAGTTATCAGGAAAACAGAGACTTTTTAGGTATTGTCAATAACACAGTTCTTTAAATGTTCAAGTTCTATGGAGTTCTGAATCTAGTAATAGAGACGATGAAAGGCTTTATTTGTGCACTGCTATTTGCTGTTAAAATCCCTACATTATATATTCTATCTCAGAAGAAGGGCATAGAAAAATATTCACCCCCAGCCCCAATTTGATCTGTGTTGTAAGAAATTGGAATTACATCCCACACCAAGAAAGCTAGCACCAGTGGCCTGCTGTTTATAGCGGCGTTTAATATGTCCTGGTTGCCTGCCAGACTCATGAGGTAGCTGGAGTTGTGCTAGAATTACAGAAGTTGTGAAATATTTAAAAAATTGGATTTTGACTGTTATTTAATGGTAAAAGAAAACAATACAATCAACATGGGAACACAAAAGTTTTCAGCCGTGAGATTATTGTGTTTCACAATGTGGGTAATGATAGATGTTAGCAGAGAGTGCTGTGCACAGCAGGGCAGGATGCTGGTGGAGAACAAAGGCAGAATCTGCTGCCAGGAAGAAGGCAACAGCAGGTGGATGAGTCTTCTCTGTATGACGGTCCCTGGCAGCCTAGAACCCAGCTAAGAGTGTTGGAGAATCGCTCTTGGCAGAAAGGTAGTCTGCCATGCATTGTTTTTCCAGGTTGAGTGAAAGCACAGGAGAATGGGTGAGCTGAATTTCACATTGCAAAAATCGAACTGGAATGAATTCCTCTCTGATGCAGCCCTTCTGGATCCAATTGAGTTTTGCTAGGAGAAAATCTGGCTAAATGAGTTTGGAGGGAAGGTTAAATATTCTTCTTTTATTATCCTAACCTGTACCGTTATGGAGCCCTTTCGCTTGGCTAGCTTAAAACCAATTCCAATGCTAAAATAATTAGAAGACCAGTATATTTGCTGTTTTAATTGAAACAGTTCATGGCATATGTCTCTGTGGAAACCTTTTGTACATGTTAGATACCGTCTGTCAGCCATATTCTTCTCTAATTCTCTGTGCTATTTTTAATATAATTTTAGCCTTTTTATGTATGCTCACCCTCTGCCCCTGCCAAAATGGTATATTACAGGTTACACAGTTAGCAATACCTAGAGCTAAGTTGCCAAGAATCTTCTACAATACAATACTAATTCCAGTTGCTTATTGCTTTTCTGAACTTTTACTATATGGGCATAAAATATCTCATGTCTCTCTCAAACTAGATCTTAATTTTGACTGTCTTAGCAAAAATGGGTCTTTTTGTTTTGTTTTGTTTTGTTTATTCTCTCTTTTGTGTGACTAACTTTAGATGAAACGTTTGCCAGCTCTCAAAATGTTCCTCAAATCATTTATCTAAGAAATTGTACTACTTTGGTGATTTAGCATTCAACCTTCCATTCCTTCAAGGCTGCTGGAGCATAACTTTATAGCCCCTTATCAGGGCTAGAATCCTTAGAAGGGTCTTAGAAGTTGTCTGAGAGATCTTTCCCTTGCCACAAATTCAACTAAAAGCTTTGCCTTGCTCCCAGCATCTTGCACCTCAGTTAATAAAAGGCTTATGATGATCTTGCTGTTCAGCAGGTTTCTGCAAACACCAGTGTGTTGTTGTTCGTATATCTACTTTTACATCCTCACATCCACTGCTTCTCTCAGTTACATAAATTTTTATTTTGAAAGTCCTTGCTTCTCCATCTTATCCATTCACTCCCAAACTTTTCAGGCAGACTATAGAGTCATTTGATTATGCCTGTGTCTATCAGGATATTGTTAAACAAACCACTGTGGATAATTTTCTGTGTTGCCATGTGTTCCCTGGGATTGCTTTCTTGAAGTCCTTTCTTTCACCTTCTGCAAATTTCTCCTACAATCTCCTTCCCACAGCACAACATCAATAAGCCCAAAGCAAAGCAAACATTGTCTGCTCTGAACAAGTTTATGGCTGCTGCATTCTCTATTACTCCCAACTGCTTGATCTAGACATGCTAGAGGAAATGCTGAGCAATTTTCTTGTGTCTTTCTGAGTATTTTATGTGCAACAAAAGTAATTCTAGTTGATATGAAACTTCAGAATTATGCACCAACATACCAATGATTGTATGATATTGTAGTACCTCAGATATAACAATTTAGATTCAAATTTCTTTCCCATTTGATTAGAAGGACTTTTTATTTTTACTTACACACTTCTTTAGTTCATGTAACAAAATCTGACTTTTTTCAGAGTTAATGTAATCCAAAACGGGACACCTTCAGGGTGAAAGTCTGAAAAGAGAGGCTTCTCCAGCAAGTATAGTATTGAAGCTAAGGAAATCAGATCGTTGCTCCTAATTAAGCAAAAGAGGAGATTTTGCACTTGCAATCAGTGTGGTTTCAGAAAGTTTTCAGATATAACAAAGTTTAATGTAAAATTGGAAGTATCCATGAAACTCGCAGAATATGATGTTTCGGATGGAATAACTCCTCATTTTATGAACCAAGTACAGTTTTGAAGTGAAGTCCTCCAAATATGCATGTAAAACTGAGTAGAACCTGTTGGTGGAAAGGAGTACCTTACATTGATCCACAGGAGCAGAAAGGATCTCTTTTTAGCATATAGATTAGGAAAAGCCTGAAAATCTGATGAAACTCAGCACCATTCTGAATTCCTTTCAGACACGGCAAACCTAAAGCTCATAAAATACATTTGCATTTATAAATGAGCATCCAAAAGACTTAGCTTTGTTTATTTTATTATTTTTTTGTTTGTTGCTTAGTTTATTTTCACTAAAGCAAATATCCCTGGATTCACTTGCAAGTTCATGAGTCATTTTCTTTTATAGCTTTATTGCAAGTTACACAAATGAATAGAGAGCTACTGTGAGAACATTCAGCATAAGATATATATAGAAAGGTGCTTCACTCAAACATCCATTGACAAAAAACATTTAACCGCACATTACCACATATTGATTAAAGAAAAAGCTAACATTTCCAGGGAATGCATGCCTAATAGAAATGTCTTTTGCCACATCTCAAGCTGCAACCTGTGAAGGAGAAATGACAGAAACAAGAAACAACAAAAACAAAATGTATGTGTGCGTACACATATATATATACACACACGTATCTATATATATATATACATGCACTTCAATTTTCAATGGGTTTGTTGAGAATAAATCTTTTTTTGTCACCGCGATGTGGTGCCTTGAACTGTTGAAACTCCCTATTACAAAAGGTCGCATCATCTCTTCATGGTGCCATTCTCAACAGCAGCTGTGGGTCACAATTTCAAGGCATGATGCTATTTGTCTTCTCTCTGCTGCACTCCCATGTGATTCTTGGAAAATATGAAAACATGATCGCTGTCTCCTCCAATTCATAGTCTATCTGTTCTTTAGAAACATTCCAGTGTCATCTAAGAAATATGTGGATCTAGCAGCACCAAGGAGAAAACTTTCTCTCCTGGCTATCACAGTTTACAAAAATATTTTTATTTAACAAAATTGAGCAGTGGTGGTGAAAGACGAAGCTGTAAAAATAAAATGCTTTACATATAGGCCTCAAATGAGAGTAAAATTCTACTGACAATGGTCCAGGTGTATAGAAAGAATGAAAAAAACAATAATCACACCATGACATTATAGACATGCAGCTCTTACGTTAAAATCATATCATGTTAGGATCATATTTTATAATTCAGCGCACCCATTCAGTTTAGCAGTTAATAAATAGGAACTAGATAACACAATACAAAAGATAAGTGTAGTCTTGAGACAGAAGTGAAAAGGCTATGTTTGTTTGTGCAGCTCCTTTTAATTTAAAAACTCTATGTTGTGCCAATTATCAAATCAGTGATACCACAGCAGTAATCATTAAAAACCTTGTAACTGAGAAACATCAAAAGAGACTATCTAAAGCCAAGCAAATTTTGCAGTCAAAAGTCTTATTCTTGTTGCAGTGACAAGTTAAATAACATTCAGATCTGAGACAAATCGAAAACATAAGATTTCCAGGCCATTGGAAAAAATAAGGTCCTAAGTATGACAATGAGTGGTATTAGGAAACATTATAGATGGCATTGTTGGAACAGCTGTGGAAACTGGAGGAAGCAGATGATTGATACATCAAGGTTATCAGAGGTAAAGAGGACGGCTTGATATAACGAATGATGTAGAGAGAAAAGCTAATCTGAAGAACAACACAAATTATTAAATGAGATAAATAAGGGTTGAAAGACATGAGAGCAGTAAAGAAAGATTTAGAGACAGATAAGGTTAAAAAAAAAACATCACAGAAAAACTCAAAAAGAAGACATGGAAAACAAGCTTAGAAAATATGAACAAAAAGGTAAACTTATTTCAACAGAAGCAGGAAACTTCTAGAGCAAGGCCAGCTGTGGTGCCTTTCCCAGAAGAAACATGTACCATTCCTGCTGTGAATACCAGCCAGGAAAGACCCATGTCCTAGAAAAACAGAAAGTTTTTAAAATACTTCAGCTGTCTGATGAGAATTTAATACTTACATGCTGCTTTGCCTCAGAGGGGACATTATATACCCTTCCTCCATCTTTCTAATCATGTTCATTTTCTGGTGGCTGTCGAAGCAGAGCTTTCAGTTTGCACAGGAAGTTTGGGAAGGAATCTGAGTCTTGGACAGAATTTTCTCCTCTTAATTAAATATCTGAAGATGTGTCTGAGATATTGCTAGGGGATGTTTGCCTGCAGACACTACCAGAAGAGCAATTTTATGTTCTGTTTTGTTAGAAAAAGAACTACAGTTATGGTCTGTGCCAGCTATTCATTGCAATGGAAAGGTTGTTTGCCTATTACAATGGCACAAAGCTGAATGAGGGGAGGGTCAGGTTGGGAATTAGGAAAAAGTTCATCACCAGAGCGTGGTCAGGCACTGGCTGAGGTCTCTACAGCAGTGGTCATGACCCCAGGATGCCAGAGTTCATGAAGCATTTGAACAACATTCTTAGATTTTCTCAGAGTTTGAATATTGTGCGGTCCTGTGTGGAGCCAGGATCAGGACTCAATGATCCTCCTGGGTCCCTTCCAACGCAGGGTATTCTATGATTCTGTGATATTTGATATCTGAAAAGATAAACTTACGTCAGCATTTTAGATCATCAGTCCTCCCTATAGCTCCCCATTTCCTTCTGTTTCCTTTGAAAATATTACAAAAGTTAGATGTCTGATGTAAAAGTTTGATGGCTCCTGGAGTCCCATGTTATCTGTGATATGAGACCAGGACAAGCCTAAGTACCTTCAAGTGATCTTCAGTAAATTGTGGCTTTTCACCCATAACACATGGCATTATCTGAATCCACAGTGACTTTTATAGGCTCATCTCGTCGTTGCTATTCATAAGGTGATAATGAATGGCTCTTTTCAGGGTATGAAAAAAAAGAGATACAGGGTACTTCTCAGAAACTCAGGTCCTGAGTAGTCTGAGTATGTTGATCTTGTCTGTACTTTCCAGGTTCTATAGTCCTCAAAGAAAAGCAGAAGAGCAGATGAGTAGTTTCAGTGTTATGTCTATGAGGGGATGAAGGGAATAATTTTTACCTTTGTTTTAATATAACTTCAGGTAATTGGCCGGTCATGTAGAAGTTGTGTACATTCTTCATCAAGAGAAATCTTTAAACTGACATTCATTTCAGTACTCTAAGTTGATGCATTTTCTAGAATAAAAGCAGGAATTAATATGGGGGAAATGTCCTGTAGATTTATTTTTTTTTTTACTTCTAATCTTGCAGCTTAAACATTTTCTAATGCACAACAAAGTGATGTTGCACAGCAGCTTAAAAGCAAATGCACATCAACCACAGAACTCTAACCTATAATATTGCCCCTCAAAATCAATCATTTGACTAAAAACTTCTGCAGCCATTAATATTTTCTCCTTTTATTTTTTGATTTTCAAGACTTATGTTGACAAGAGAAGCCATTTCTCTCTCCAGATCCTTGTAAGTCAATTCATGTACTTTTGTGCAAGCTGTTATCTGAGAAGTCCCAGTTGTAAATTGATTCTCACTTAGATCATAGAAGCATCGATATAAATAATATTGCTACTGGAAGGGACTGCAGTGACAGAATGCAAGCAGCATAAGCATATCTCCTTTTAAGATTAGGTCTAATGCTATATTTCTGAAAATTATTCTTTTTATAAAAGAATTTCAGGGCTTATCAGACCTTGCAGAGTTAATAACATTTCAGGAAGAGAGTTTTTTTTTCTAATTCATTACTTTATTTGTCCCTTAACTAGATGATGCAGACTCCATACCCAGTATTAAACTAGGCAACTTCTGCTATCACAGCAGCTCAAGGGACCAATATAAGCAAAATAGACTTTCCTTAGGGACATGGTTTAGTGGTGGACTTCTAGGATTAGGCAGATAGTTGGACTTAATGATCTTAAAGTTCATTTCCAACCTAAATGATTCTGTGATTCTAAACTCTTGTATCCACCTTTGTTTTGGTACATCTGTGCCAGATCTCAAACATTTTAAATCTCAAAACATTATTATTTCTGTTTCTAAAGAATATATTATCTTGTAAATATGAAGTATTTTAACAAAAAAGTGTTTGAGGAAAACTTTTGGAATTATAAATTATGAATGAAATATCTGGCAAGCTTTGTCTTTTTTGTTTTAGTAAAATTCTATTTGAGGAAATGAACTTTATTTCCGTGAAGTAATGTGTTAGTCAGAAATGAAATAGTTTATAGAAATGTGTCCAATTTTTAAGAAAACTCTTTGAGGATATCCATTGTTCATAATCCGTTTATTGTTCATGGTTTCTCAGAGCCTTTTGGGCATGTTTTGACTCACAGTGTGATGCATTATGTCAAAAGCTGAGTTCTGGCATTCAAAGAAAACCAAATCTCAAATAACTGAACAAGATGAGATTTAAACAAATTGAGGCTCTCTGAAAAATACATTTATAATGATCACTCAGAAGATAAAGCATTATTGCAGTGTTTTCCACCAAATTTCACTCTGGAGCTTTGCAGAAAAATACTGAAAGGCAGTATAACATCAGACTAATTACAGTCAAAGTTCCTACATAAAAAACTAGGTGACTTTCTACGGTGTAAAGTACTTAACGTGTTTTTGTTACAAAATGTCTCAAGCAAGTCTCAAGAAACTGAATTTCATAACCAGGAAGCCAATAATTCAGATTTGGAGGTATAAAAATGCCCTCTAACTCTTGAATCACATCACACATTAGATGCTGGAATGAGATGTCAACCCAGCATCACAGACGAGCAGCCCAGAGCCTCTTGAGGAAGTAGGCCTTGCAGTAACGAATCAGAGAACCTACTGCTCCTGAAGCAATGCCATTTGTTCTCTCCATGTTTAGTCTCCTTGTCCAATTTAAAGACTGGCATACTTGAAGAGTATGGCAACTCAAGTTTGTGCTAGGCAAACAGGGGAGCTGAAACCTTCCTCCCACTTCCCACTTTACCAGCTGTGTGTGCTGAGCAGGCCAGAGGAATTAGTCTACATTGTAATTAAGTAGCGCTCAAGGTACGGGTATGGGCAATGTGACTGAATATACTTTTAAATTGCCAGAATGGAGCCCATCATGATTTTTGTCTGGGGTGATCAACAGAATACAAAAAGTTCCCAATCCAGAAGTCTGCACAGACACAGAAGTTCCAGCAGAAATTCTGGATGGGGGCACCAGGTTCTGAAGGCAGACGGAGTCTGGCAAGTATGGACATGGTTGGACTACACCTGCTTTTTCTGGGAGACAAAGAGTGAATCACAGCAGTCTCTGCAAGCATAGCTATAGACATATCACTTCCTAGGTGTGTAATAAAGACTTTCTAAATCAAAAACACAGGAAAAATGGTAGGGCTAATATCCTGCTAATATCCTATCCTTGAATTTGTAGCCTACCTCCTAACCAGATAGCCACTGATTCAAGTTGCTGTCATAGAAAATGACACAGAATTTGAGTTATCAGAAGGTAATTATTTAAAATTAAATTTAAATTTAAACAGTAAACATTAACATTCTTAATTTCCACAGGGCAAATTTTGATAGTTAGTGGAAACCAGACAGTTAACTCAGCTGGACCTGAATTTGATACTTGAATGCAGAAGAAGCCTTAAAGTCAAAGGTGTAGAAGTTATCATGAATGTCAGTCTCAAAGGGAAGAAAAGAAAAAGAAAAAAGGGAAAAAAAAGAAAACTTGCAGGAAGTAATTTCAAATTCCACCAGGAGAATAATCATGGAAAGAAAAAAAAAAAAAAGAGAGAGAGAAAAGAAAAAAAGGATATTTGAAATAAGCAGACTGCCTACAATGATTAAGGGTAAAATGACTGATCATCAAAGAAAACTGCCTCAGATGCCAAAAAATGTGGAGATAAAGTGAGAATAACAGAGTCAAGCTGAGTTAGACCTTGCAAAGGATATTAAAACACGTAGCAGAAGATTCTTCAGCTACGTGAATAAAAAGAACAAGAGTGGAAAAGAGAAGTAGGGCCAAAAATACTGAAGATAAAGTAGAAATTAATAATAAATCAATTATAGGCTGAAAACTGAATTATGCTTTAGTTCAGATTTTAAGGAAATAGGTGAAGATCTTGATCATGGTAAGGATGGGGATAAAAAGGTACAGAAATGGAAACCAGCACAGTCAAGACAAAAGCACGCTTTGTAGTGTGTAATGTGCCACAGGAAGAAAAAAGTGGAAAATAAGTATAATCCCAAGAGGGTATTAGCAAACAAGATTTCAAATGGAGCATCAGGTGTTTTTAATAAGTCCATAAAGCCTTGATGGTGCCTGATGTTTGGAGAGCAACACACATCACACACAGTAAAGAAGCTAGAGCATGAAAATCATGACAGCAACTATAGGCTAGCTAGATTTTAGTTCAGTAATCATCTCTTAAATACTCACTTTTAATAAAAATTGTTAAAAGCATGGAGGCCCAACACTGAAAGAGTTTTTCTAAGACAGGTCACAATCAAATAACTATTAGTCTTTGTTAAAATAAATGAACTTCTAGAAAGAAGAAATTAGACATATACAGTCCTTCCGAATATCAGTAAAAAGTTTTGATGTGGTGGCCATTGAAATACTATCAGCAAATCAAAAAATGGGATCCAGTAGAGGAACCACAAAGATGTGTAGGATTTAGCCAGAAAAGGCACCAATCAGTTGGTACTAGAGGAACTCTTGGATTGGAGTAAATGTCTTTATTCCTTAGCGATCATTTTGGAGATGGAACTAAAAAATTCCCATTAATGGCTTTGATACAAAAGATGAGCTGTATCCTGAAACCTGTCAGAAGCGCAAAATTACAAGACAGTGAAGATGGAGGGCTTACAGAGAACTGAGTGAGCTTGAGACAAGCTCAACAAGACAAAAATAACATTTTTTTTTGGTGACAGTAGTATGAGGACCTTATCATCTGGAAACTGCTGAGGACATGAAGAATTTCACTATGGGAGTTTTTTGTGGTATAACTGCCAAAATGATGCAGAAGCAGGTAAGTATGGATGGAGATTTACAAAGCAGTAACTAGATATTAAATGTAATACTGCATACAATTCTGGCAACCCATATGGAGGAAAGACAGATGCAGAAAAGGACTACTGCTAAGATCACAAAAGAGTGGGTTTATTTAATTTGTCATGAGAGCTAGTTCAGCCTGGCAAATCAAAATCTAGAAGTAATATGATTACCATGTACAAATACATCAGAGAGATAAATACTGAAAAAAAAGAACAGATATTTAAACCAAAGATGATGCTGGCACAACAACAGAATGGTATAAATTGGTGCTAGAATAAATTTGGTCTGGAAATCAGTAGATTCTTATCTGTTACAGCAACTAGATCCTGCAACAGCTTTGCACCAGGAGCAGAAACCAAGCAGTCTTGAAAGGGAGTTCAGAGGTGTATGGTAAGTGAACTGGCATTTTATTTGCATAGGACATTTCCAGACAGATGTCCTGCTCAGCAAATCATTTCTACATGAAGTTTATCATCCTGTTGTATATATATGTATATTTATATGTGTCCCATGTGTATGTATACATATGCACCTTCACATACACATTCACAAAACCCCAAGGCAAATCCTATATTTTTTACTACATTGCACCAAGGACTGGGAAAATTATATTAATCAATAAGCAGATTATTAGGATTACCAAGAAGCAATCTCTAGATGTGACGAGCCAGAGAGATTTATGTGCTTGAAATCCCTAGGGAGAGGTTACAAGCTGTGAATGCAGGAAATACTTCTGGGCTCTGGTTAGTCCCTAAATGACAAAAAAAGAAAGCTGATGGGGGATGCCCATTTAATTCACAATTGCATGATGCCTCTGGATAATTAAAAAGCACCAAGTGACTTCTTTCAAATAAGATACACCCAAAGGTTTTGAATTTAACATGCTATCTATTAAAAACAGCTATTAATACTATTAGAGACAAAAATCTAAATAGCAGCAGCAGAAGGGGAAATGCCGGAGAAGGGTCTGTTTGTCCTGTTCTTAAGCTAAAAGTCATTCTGCACTCAACCAGATGCAGCAACAGTGTTGATGCAGGGAAAATCAGTTCAGCAATGTACTTGCTGTTTGGTCCTAGTACTGCTACACACAAAGTAGAAGTCGTAAGAGCTGTGTGACTCCAGTAAATTCATGCTTAGTGTTATTCTTTGCCAATGAAACCAGCTAGCATGGAACAGCCTCTATTCACATTACTGAGCTCTCTTACCATCCGAACAGTGTGATGGCATACAGAATGATTCTCAGAGTCCCACTCTGACTCCCACACCTCACCAGGAATTGTTTAGGAGAGTGCTAGTCGACCCGGGTCAAAACCACTCCAAGGACCCTGCTAACAATTTAGCAATATATATGACTGACTGACTTCCAGTACCCTAGGAATGCTCTCTGGAAATGTTTAATTTATGAGTACAGATATAATCAAGGGGTACTGCTGCACCTTGATCCCCTAGTAAATCTGCCCCAGCAACAAAGACAATGTGGAGGCCAAATCAGAAATGCAGTATTAAATAATTTTCCCAACTATTGCTTAAAAAGGTAAAATTTCTCTACAGTGTATCAATAAGAAAATCATCTGGATCCAGCATGCCAAGGAAATGCATCATATCTGAAACTTCAAGAGGCTTCTCTACAGATGTCTGACCAAACGAGGTCAAACTCATTCAAAGTCTATAGTGCATGGATTAAGGCCTTTTAATGATGAGAATATCCACAGCACATGTTGGAACTGAGGGTCCTTACATGCCTTCTGTGTCTCATGTTAGGTTTTTATATGGGTCTAACTACATGACTGTTTGGTTTGTGTGTGTACACATGGGCATCCACACAAGAAAGGAAGGAAATGGGATTGGCAAGCATTGTTTCCATGAAAGAGTGTAAAGTGCTGCAAGTAACAAATCTCTTCCTGGCTTTGGACAAATCACAATGATCACCACAGTAGATGGCTGTGGAGGCTGTGATCACAGCAGCAGAGGCAATGGCATACTGCCTCAAGAAATGTGGACATTAACACAAGGCAAACATCCATTTATGGTGAGACAACTTCCCACAGATTTTGCTTTTTCCTGGGGAAAATCATTTAGTGATTACTTCTGCTATGGCTTCAGGACTCCTCCTCCATCTCTACCAATATTCATTTTACCTTCCTAAGACATGCTGTCTTGTCCTTTCAGACATGTTTTCTTCCCAAGCTTCCTCTCTCTGCCCACTGGAATTTGTGTGATGTGCTGGGTTTTTTTATTCTCAGTAGATGTTTAGATGTTTATTGGAGTGGTTCAGAGGTTAAGAGGATGTCTACCATAAATGCTGACATTTTCACCTTTCACGCTTAAAAATAAGCTACTAAGCTGCCTGTCTTTTGGTTTATTTGCTAGAAATAATAGCAGAAAAATCAGTGAATAATGAACAGAGGCATGAGTTTCATGTGCTTTCCCTCAGCTCCAGCTCTGTGTCTCGGTCTAAGATCAAGAACAAATGGAAAAGCCCTGGGAATGGTAAGTTGCCCTTGTTAGCACTGCTCCTAAATGGAGATACAGGAGAGTCAAATGTCCAGTCCCACTGTCCAGGTCTCAAGAAATCTAACTGTCTGAGGCTTGTTGATGGCTGTGGCAAATGATTTCACCTTTTTATTTTGTTGTATGATATTTACATATTATCACACTTGAAATAAAGATAATGGGGCTTTTGACATTAAAAATTAATGATGACGTACATAAAATTGAAGTAATTACCAGTACGGTTCTTTCATCAATGAGATAGCTACTGACTGGAAGAGTTTCTGGGATTAATGGACTTGATTATCTCCTTATACTGTTAGCTCATATAGGAGCTGTTTTCCATATCTTGAAGGAGAAATGTCTTTTTATAAACAAAGAGTAGATATCCTGTTCTGGTTTAAAATCCATTTCATGTTGAATAAAAATAACATTTACACACACAAAAAAAAAAAAAAGAAAGAAAAAGAAAAAGAAAAAAAAACTTTCTTTCTTCTTCCTGATAAAAATGATTACATCACAGTCCTATTAGAATTGTTTGAGAATTTAGGGAAGCTAGTGATTATTTTTCTGTACTCTCTCCAACTAAAATGTTGTGTTCTTCACAAGTAGTCCTTTTCCCATTGGTGTGAATCCCAAGAGTGCATTAAATAATACACTTCTAGCTGTAAAACAGATGGAAAAGTGTTTAAAAAGGTGCCAGGTTTATTTATGGAAGCATGAAATTGAATTTAATAGGAGAATTTTGCCAGTATGAAATGTGAACTCTCAAAACAGGAAGTGGATTTTATTGCTTATTTATTTTATTACCGGATCAGCTGCCCAGAACTGTAGAATCCTTCCTCTCAGGAATTATTTACTTTCCAACTCTGAACCAGAACATCTTGACCATCAGTTGTTACATCTTCTGGCTGCCAGATTCTCAACTATAAACACATGTGGTGCTGTCTATCTCAGATGATCTTCTGCAGATTTATATAGAGAATGTTTTAACTTTAGATTTATTTCTTGATTTAAAACAATATGAACCGAACTGCCTAAGCCAAGGGAATTTCCTTTAGTTCTTGATTACTCTTTAATTAATAATAGACGGTTTCTTTAAAGTGCTTATGGCATGTATTCATTATGCATCAAAGATTCAAGAGCTAGAAGTCAATGGGCAAATTATTTCCTCTCCCCTGCACCTTCAAAGGATGCCTAGTGAAAGAACAGGTGCTATTCAGCTTCCAAAAGGTGAGCAGCATTTGGGAAAATTGCGCAGGGAAACAGTGTCCCATACTTTCTGGGAATGGTCTTCTATACTTAAATAGAGTTGAGTAAGGGCTGTTGACAGCTGGAGCCAATCTGTAAACTTGAACCAGTCTGTCCTACCCTTTTCCCATTAATTCTGCCCAGTAATTAGAGGTATTTAGGGTGGATAACAACCCTCCATTTTCAGTCAAGCTAACATTTTAATAACCTTGTGAAAATCACGTTAAAAATAAAAAATAAATACATAGAAATCTGTAGAATTGTATTGCTCAGGTAATTAAACTGAATTGATGAATATGATCTCCAAGGAACTGGTGGCTGCAGATGCCCATATTTATTATAAGGCAGGTGTATCTTGAAGATTTCACTAAGAGATGCTTTCCAAAAAATCCTGCAATTATTGCTACATGTGAGAGCTTCTGAGAAGGAAAAACATCTGCAGTAATGCCTTAGAGAAACTGAGACTCTGTCACAATGTAAGCTCATAGTAGAGCAAAGCCCAGAGGTCTCTTCCCAGAAGTCCAGTACTTCATCCTGTGCCACAATGTCCTTAGGGAAAGTGCTAACAAAAGTCTGTGTGCATGTGCAATGTGCATTTGTATTCATCTAAGTGCTGGCACCCACATGCACTCACAAATCTCCGTTTTATGCAGCAGCACTAAATGTTTTCAGCATGAAATCCATGCATGTGTAGTTTTGCATGGGAATTAAAAAAAAAAAAAGTAACAATCTTGATCTTGCTGCTCTCAGTTTACCAATTATGGATATAGATTGAAGGCAGTATGGAACAATATTATGATCCTGATCCAAATTCCATTTAGGAGAGTCTCCTACTGGTTACAATAGGCTTTGTAGCGGGCATTAAATTTCCTCTGAATAAATGCACAAGACTTTCTTATGCCTCACCTTTGTCGTATTGTTTTCTCCAAGATTAGTTAATGACTTAAAACTGCATCACACTCCGTTGTGAATCTCCCCAGGACAAAGATCTGTCTCAGACATTCAGAGAGCCTGTAATTCAGGTGGATAGATATTTTGAGGTCTGATTTTATGCTTCGTAGAAATAACTCCTCCCAAATAAAACTTTTTACTGAAATGTGTATATCTATAAAAAAATTAGGCATAGTTGAAATTTATTGAAAGGAAAGCAAAGGAAATTTGAACATGAAGAAGATGCAATATTATAAGTTTCTGATAAAATGATACTGTGATACTCACAAGTTTTGAGAGACCTTATACTTAGCATATGTGCTATTCATCAGCTCTATTAATATGTCACAAGGACAACTTCTGACAAGTTTCAGAACCAATTAAACTTATTTTTGTACTTTTTATTTCTGAGAGACAGATTGATTGAGTTCAGAAGGGCATACAGTATCTAGCAGATCTGGTAATTCATTCAACTATGGGAGTATGGCTCTTCTTTTAGTTCTGGCCAAAATTCCTACACAGTTTTGTACGATGAATTTGAAAGCTCTTATGCATTTAAAGAAAATCCTTTTAACTGACTCTGGTGTCCTGCTTTATGTTTCATATTGCTTTGAACTTATTACCTCTTCACAGTGTCTTGGAACATTAATTTGGGAACATTTAAAGCTAATGATTAAATGTATAATGAAACAGCACTTTGATGTTGCCAGAAGCAATTAATTTTCCCAATTTATACACAAAAAGTTATAAAAGACTATGTTATGACAACCTAAATGATTCAGTGAATTCAAAGCAAGTTAACTGAATTGTAAAGGATTGTTACAACTTGGTGGAAAAAAGGCATCCATCAAGCCTTATCTTAAGTCAGAAAGCTGTGATTAACTTATGGTGTTTTGAATGCTTTTAAAATTAAAAAAGAAATTATGTATTTGTCTGCAACGGAAAACCAGCTTGTAACGGGTTCATTCAGATTGAAACTTTCATTGAAAATAGCTTACTGGGTGTAGATAAATGAAGTTTATGAGCTTACAGAAGTCACTGAGAGAGACCTGTTGAATGTTATTAACACAGAAAATTGTACTGTATGTTCTTACTCCTGCGTTTTTATGGGCAGAGCATCTCACACTTCATTGAATCCATGTGCTGGACACAACAGAAATGATTAGAATGTAAATCATCCAGATACAGGGACTGGAAATCAGCTTCTGCAACTTCAAAAACTCCTTTACCTCTGAGTCCTTTTACTTCAGTGGGAGCCATCCAAGAGAGATGGGACATCACACAAACACATTCACATACACTACACACGCACATGTGTATATCCATGTATTCAGTGACAGTAGACATGCTTAATCAGGAAGGAGTCATACAGTTCACCCATCAAAAAATGTGAAAATGGAAAAAATGCAAGAGCATGCAAGAACCAAGGAATGAAGCTTTATGCAACATAATTCATTTTTCAGTTTCCACTGAAATATGGAAATTTTGAATCTCAAGCTAAGTCTTTGTCTTATTTCTCAGTTTAAGAAATGTGTCTGTTACACTGGCTGAGGTATACATAAGTCCTAAATACGATCCTGCATAGTACAATTTCAAAATTGATATCAATGTTAGAACTACCTAATGGGAAGGAAAAAAAAATGTTGTGCTTCTACTCAGGTGTCAGCCTGAAAACTTTTTTGATAGTTCATAAACTGAAGGCAAAAGTATAGTTTTCCTTTCCATCCCCTCTCCCCCCACCACTTTATCACTTGTTAGTCTCTTAAGAATAAAGCAAAGAACTTCTGGCTTTTACAGTGAGTTAAAACTATTTGACTAACAGAGCTTAGATTGTCTAACACATAGATTGTTTGCAGACCTCCAGAGCATTTAGGGGTATTATTTTTACTTTAGAAGTTACACAGTGCTAGCAAGAACTTTTTCTTTGAATGCCAGAATCCCACTGAAGGAAAACCCTTAAGGTTTTTAGGGTTCAGTTCAATTGTATTTGACACATGGTTGGGAATGTAGTACCTCCATATGGGGATGGCAGATGTGTAGTTCCCACAGGAAGCCCATGTACTTCCCAGCAGAAGCTAGAAGCTAGGAAGATATGCCTGGTAATCTCAAATACAAACGATCACCTAGGTGTAGGTGAAAGAGTTATGCTTATTATATTGGCATTCAGTGATTCAGTTCCAATTCTTCTTAAGCTTCATAAGACCCTGCAACATCTTTGGAAGATGGGGAAGTATTATGTGCAGACAGAAAACTGTGGCGCTAAAGAAAACAGCCAAATGCATAAATATACAAGGGGACTTTGCATAATGCAATATTTACTTTTCACATTTCCATTCATACAGTGGGATTTCTGGCTCGAAATTCGGGGTCCATGTCAGGTATAAAAGTTAAAAAAGAAAGTCATATGTGACTGGAAACAATCTGAATGATATGAGATAATTAGAATATTTGAAAGATGACAATAAGGGACCAATAAGAGATGCTGAGAGAAAGGTTGGGCTCCCGCCTGTATTACTTATCTCTAAAAAACAGATAGACACTACATTCTATTTTGGATTATCAGCTGAATATAATGTCTCTAGATCATCTGGTAGACATGAAAGAGCTCTAGCTTTGCTGTTAATGGACCAGTGCTTTAGACTTTTGCCTTGGAAGGTAGTGTCAGTTTTAACTGACAGTAACAGACTCTCTTGTCTGTCTGAATTTTTAAATCTTGTTCTTATTCATAGAGAACCCTAACTCATTGCACAGTTGGATACGTTTGGTGTCTCCATTAGAGAAAGTTCTCTTTCCTTAGATAATATGGGAAGTAACTAAGAAATGAACTCTTTTGGGGTTTCTTACCTAAGATGAGGGTAAGTCAGACCCTAGTTCTGCTTCACTGAACATTTGATTATTTGTTCAAAATGGAACAGCTTCAAAAATATTTTCCTTAAAAATGTTCAAACAAATCATTTTGACATTTCCAATATTTTTTTTTTGGCTGAAACAATTGGCTGAATCTGGTACAAATTTGCAGATAGTTTCCATCAACACGAAAGTGCATTTTTGAGCAAACAAAGAATTCTTCCATAAAAGTTGCCTGGCTCTAATCAGAGCTGAGGCAATTTCGCACATGCCAACCAGCAGAAAATTAGGTATTGGATAAGCAACAGTGGTGAGGATCTGGGTTCTACCTAAATCCCCTTGTGGCCTTAGTCCAAAGTGATTAGCCCCAGGTCAAACAGAAAGCCTGTAGTGAATCAAGCAAATTAAATCCAACCCTCCTGAGCTATAGAATGATGTGCTAGTCCCAGGACCTCCCTTCATAGGGGATGGAAGGGAGGAGGTTATTAAATATAAACAGAAAGTAACATCCTGTTCTATGGAAGCCCAGGGCATGATGTTCTGGAGGAAAGACAGAATATTATACATGCCTCCTGGCTATATCTATTTCAAGGGAAGCCACAGCAACTGCCTCTTCCAGCTCCAAGAGCTGTCAATGTCCCTTACCAACAGGCTACATCTTGGAAGGCCACTGAGCAGGTGACGTGTTAAACCAAAGGACAGTGAGTTGCAGCACAAAACAGTGTTTTAATGTGGACTTTGTACTGGAGACTTATTTCCTTTAAAACATTGCAGAACAGCATAATCCTCAGATTTATTTTGATTAGCAATCTGGATACCTTCTTGGCAGTATTTATTAGATCTTAATGTAGCTCAGTTGGAAAGCCAGATATTTTGCTTTTCTTCTCCTCTGAGTTACTGACCATTATTGTCTCTGTTAATGAATCTGGATAATTTTAACTGTCAGATTCTAATGTAACTCTCTTAATAAATTGATTGAATTGATGTTGAACCCACCTCTCTGTTCAGGCTAAGAATGAGCCTGAACAGAAGGCTCCAGAGTTTCCTAAAATTTTGGGGAGTTTATTAGTGGTTTGAACCACTGAACCTACAGTGACTGTATAGTTCGGTTTCATACTGATGACAAGTCAAAAGGAGATTATCCTGCCACTGCAGCTCAGATGTGGCCAAAGGTGAACAAAATTACATCTGAATGTGCCAGGGACAGCTGTCACTGTCTCTGAAGTTGATCTTTTGCTTCATCTTCCTCCTCTTTCTTGTAATATCTTTTTGAAACAGATCAGAGTACCAAGAACTGAGAATTATTTTTCACTTCTAATTAATTAGAAATTTAATTGTTAATGAGTTAGTGCATTTAAAATAAAATAGAACTTGTTTATGTTGCAGGTAACCATATGAATAGTCCTCAGAGCACAAATTAAAGCAGAAGACCTCAACAACTGCACTTTTCTGAAAAGTACTGCCTTTATGTCAACTGATTTACTAGGTCTGTATACATCTTCTCACCTCTAATGAGGGGAAATGGCCCTCATCCTCTGCAATACTGTACAGGATAATACAAGGTATCTTGGTAGTCCTTCAGCCACAGACCCTGAGCTACCAGTGGAGAGGAAAAAAGATGGAAAATGTTACATAGAGATCATATTTCTTAAAAAACAAAACAAAACAAAAAAAAAACAGTTTTTGTTCTAAATATCTCTGTAATAAATTGATAACCCATATCTAAATATCACTTAGGGGCTTAATAACCTGGTTTAGTAATAACCTGCCTTATCTGGAGGCAGGTTTTGTATTTCCAAAGACAGACAGCAATCAGAAGTGCAGCACCACACATGGACATGTGAAAGCACACCAGTTCTTCTTCGCGATATTGGAGGTGGAAACATTTCCTAGCACTTGCATTCAACTGATGTATATTCAGATGGCAGACAAGTCGCACAGACAACAGTCCTATAGCATGCAAAGCTGGTTCAGTCACAGTGGACTAGATAGTTAACTAATCACAGCCAGTTGCAGATTTCTTCACCTTTTCTCATTCTCTCTACCGGAAAATGGCTGTTCTATTGAATCTGATCAGCTATTGATCTGAGCAACCACAGAGATAAGCCTTTAGGTGTACTGATGCAAGAAATAATTCTGTGGACACTGAAGATGTGGAGAACACCCTTATCTAGAAATAAGACTTTTAAACCAGGATTTACTTGATATTCTAATTAAGGGGAAATGTGAGTCTTTCTAAGATGTTGCAGAGGGGAAGAATCTGAACAGACATCTTCCTGAAGTGGGAGGAAGCAATATGAACCGGCTGGTGACAGGTAACACCAGCAGTTAGTAAGCAAGTAACAGCTGCAGGCCTCAGAACTGAAAGTCAGTAAGGATGGGAAAGACAGAACTTTCTGTCTCCTAAGATCTCAGAAATGCCAACACAAGTCATGCTGGCTCAATCCCACCTTACCTGAGAAAAGCCTCTAGAATCACGGTATTCACATTTTTCACCATTAAATTAAGTTGAAGTTAGTCAATGTCCGTTTAGATCTGTTACCCTTACTGGGAGAACTTCTGACTAGTACTACTAAAATTGTTTTGGAGGTTTTCTCAGGCAGCAGAGCACTGTTTATTGTCAGTAACATCAGAATACAGTTTTATTCATTTGTTCCAGCAGCGCCTGTGACAAGCACACTGACTTTCAGAAACAGCTGAGGACAGCTTCAAAGAATCAATCTTTATCTTGTCTTTTACACTTTACTTTTCAAATTAGCATATTCATTTTCTATCATTTTAAGTACATTAAGAAATTAAAATGTAATTTTTACTAGCTACAGTGACAGATCTTTTATGTCACATTTACAGCAACATTTAATAAGTTGGCATGGTTACCCTTTTGCTTTGTTACTAACCATAAACAGTATCTGCAAACAATCCAACTAATCCAATTGAACAAAAATGTCCTATCCATTTTTTTTCCTCTTTCAAACCAACATATGTCTTCATAGATTTTTTTTGAGTAATAAGACAGTTTCTGTGTTTTGACATATCTTCAGCACACTTCATTTATATCAGGAAATTTCTTAGTTTCAGAATTTCACCTGCACATCTCAATAGATCAATACCACAGAACTGTGTTGGACTGAAATCAAAAGCGTCCTACTGCTCAAAGGGCAGAACTAGTGCTTTGGACTGGATTTTGTTTGAAATTGAGACACTTAGATTTAGAGTTCACTTAATATATATGTATATATTTCCTTATATAGGCTATATAACATATAGGTATATAATTTGGGTTTTAATCTCATCATTGGTATATCATTCTTTAATTTGAGAACTATACAGTATTGCACTTCTATCTGCTTCCCTAAATTAATGTGCTTCCCATAGGCACCATGTTGTATCTGCTGACACTAGCAGATATCTTGGATAAGTTAAGGTTTCTCAGAATGAAGCTCGGTTTCTGCTTATAGTTCTGAACATCACCAGTCTCCATTTGCTGTATTGACTTAATCTCCACCAAGTATAATGAGAATGTAGATATAGATTAATGCTACATGAGGATAAATAAACCAAGAGGTGTCACTTTCAAACTGGTCAATGTTTTCTATTGACTGTGGTGGACAGGAAGCATGAGCTCACCAGACTGCTCCAGGAGTACCTGTGCTCTGTTGTCGGCTGGCACTGTCTGTATGTGAAGAGGCTGACAAATGGCATTTTAAAAAAAGGAATCAACTATTCACCAAGTTCTTTAATTATGCCTGACTCCGGCTATAAACTGTGGAGTGCAATCATCCCTTGAGAGAGCTTCAGCAGAAAATAAATTGTTGAAGGGAAAACTCATGACTTCTTGTTGTCTCAACTCCACAGTGGAAGCAGGAGATTCTGAGAAGAAAAGTAAAGCAGGAAATTGTGAAAAGGAACAACTCTTTCTGTGAAAGTGCTTATTTAAAGACAAAATAAGATGAAATCCAGCATGTGATGGGAAAGGAGGGAGCCTTCTGATAGCCGTGTGGATGTGGCAGTGGATCAGGCACCTTTATGCTTGTGAATTGGTAACAGTAATTTGGTGTGACTGGTGTACAGACAGGCATTTGCATTTCTCGTCCAGGTCCTCATGCGTAGGCCTACCCATCAGAAGGGAAGGACTCAATGCTTGCTTCACAACAAGCCTCTGCCCTGGGCTACAGTTGGATTTGCTGTGAGATACCCTGAGCTACACATTTGTTGTGGGATATCTTCAATGTTTTTCAGTTAGAATCTGCACAATCTACACTTCAAGTAACTGTGTATCAGGTTTGGTGTGTTTCGCAAATAGAAAGCTGAAGTAGCCGCAAAGCTGTTACTAGTGCTTAGAATTTGGATTTTTACTGGGCTATGATTGAGATTCCTGAAGCAAATTCCTTATTGCCTGGGGAGCAGAGGGGATCTTGAATGCTTGCAGCTTTTGCTGGTAACGTATGTGATAGGTGTTAGGAAGTCCAATGCGATGACTCTTGAGCCTCCAAAAGGAACCTGCAGGTTGATGAGAGAGATCTCAATAGTTTTCGTGTGCAATAAGGGTGCATTCCCCAGCACTTCTCAAAGGAATTCTGGCCCAGACCATCTCACAATCCATCTCAGAAGAATCATCTCTGCTGTGAGACAGAGGCACTCCAAAATATTCTGAAATTCTGATCCCTGACTGCCTAAATACTAATGAGACACAGTATCTGTCTCAAGAGCAAGGTGGAATCATTTGCCTGCTGCCACACAAGAAAGAAATAGCAGAACTAGACAGTGCTAAAATACAAGGGCTGCTCTGACAATAATGCCACTTGTTTTATTATGTTGGCCCACGTAGTCAGAGGCAGATGTTGGTGGTATGGCAGCAGAGATTTAACCTTCCTGCCAATATTCCATTACAGTTTGTTGCTGTGTGACAGATGGCAGCAGAGGGGCAGTCTGACCAAATGGCGTCTGACATGGAAGTACGTATGAAGCAAAGGAGTGGAACTGAATTCCTCCATGTGTAAAAAATGGAGACACTGACATTTATTGACACACATTCATTGACATTTGCTGAACGTTTATGGAGACCACACAGTGGATATGAGCACAGTGAGGCGATGGTTGTGTGTTTCAGCAGTGGCAACAGCAACAGTGGGCACCTCCACTGGTGCAGATCTTTACAAGTGTGGCATGCAGTTCATTGCTGGTGAAAATGCATAGCTAGTGGTGGTGGCTGAGTTGAAAAATAGTGTTTTGTAGCTAAGAATTTGCTCTGTCAAATAGTGTTCTTCTGCTCTTTGTATTTGTTGAAATTTCCATGGAAACAAATAGGAGACACTACTTTCAGAGAGACCCAGGTACAAAACTTTTCCTACTTTCAGAGGGCACTTAATGATGATATTTACAGTTGCTTGTGGCTTCCTACCTGCATGTTGGAAAGAAACTAGACCCTGCTATTTATAATAAGCAACTTAGGGCAGTAATTGTTTCCAGTAATTGGCTAATACTAAAAATAACAATGTTAATGTGTGCTAACTCTTTGTAGTTAAGGAGGCTTCAGCACTATATGGTTGTTTTATCTGGAAGCTCAGTAAATGTGGATGCAACCACTATCCGACAAAGACCAATCGCCTGACTAGGCAGCTATGTTAAATTTAAAAGCAAGCAGGGATGTTTGACTTTATATGGGTTTTAGATGCATCTATATCTCTGGAGAGAAGGGCAAGAGGCCTGGGACTGAGAGCATTAAATCTTTAATTAAAGAACTCCTAACCATGCCTATTACATATATAAATAACAAAACATTTATCAGATCTTTTATCTTTTCTTGCAATCATCAGGCTGTACTAGATGTTGACAAAGTCAGAGATTTATGCCTCAGATTTTTTTTTATTACCAAATAACAAAGATGCTATTATCAGTGAAATCTTATGCAACTTAAATCTTGGGGTTTTCATTGCTTTGCCTGTGGAATATTGTGAGCCTTTCTCACAAGTCATTTAAAATAAATGTTGGCCCAACAAAAGAGATTGTCTGCCTAGTGAAATGGAAATGTTGAGTAGTTTTCCTTAAAAGGAATAGTAGTTAAAAAACAAAGCAAAGCAAAACAAAACAACAACAACAAAGCCACTTTAAATTATTTTAAACATTAAGGTATTATTATTAGTTACTGACTTCTGGAACTGTTAATTATGTTGTATTTAAATCCTTACATTCAAATTCTTGCATACCACTATGCTTCAAAGATTACTTTCTCTCTCCATTATTCTGAGCCTTCATTTCAGCAACAGAAAAGATACAAAGGTGTACAAGGAAATGTTCAGCTTTGCTCTAATTTGTAATCATCTAGTTACATGCAAGCATCTCAAGAACAGATCCAGCTTATAAATCCTGTGTAAACATCTGTGAGTCCCCGGAGCAGCAATCTATGGCACCATGCTCTTCCTTCTCTGATCCTTGTTGTTGCCTTGATATGAGAGGGAAGTTCCTGTCTGCCCAGTTTTCAGCAGCAGATAGTTCCCGGGCACCAAAGGAATACTTCACCCACGGTCACTGAATGGATTAAGAGATGCTGTTTAGACTGTGCAAAATGCCTTTAAACCAGAAGATTGAAGATTCTGCCTTTTATACATACATGTACACGTGTACATATACGTGCACATTAGATTTAAAACTATGCTTATATGTATGCAAGTATACGATCATAGAGACCATATCAGCTTTAAATGACAATCATCACATTATGTGGACTGCATGGGTACCAGTAATCCCATATATTGTTATGTGCTGCAGTCACTGCTACAGTGAGTTTGCTAGTATTTTGAATATGGAAGATATGAGACAGCAAATTATCATTTTTTTTCCACACACAGCCTTTTCCTCTTGTGCTTTAACCCAGCAGACAGCTCAGCACCACACAGCCATTCGCTCCTTCCTACCTCCCACCTAGTGGGATGGAGGAGAGAATCAGAGAAGTAAAACTTGTGGGATGACATACTGGCAGTTTAATAGGATGGAGAAGGAAATGAAAATAATAATAAAAATAATAAAAGAATATAAAAAACAAGTGATGCAAAGAATATAAAAAACAATATGATTGAGCCATTTGTCCCCAGACAATAGCCTCTCCCAGTTTTATTGTTCAGTGTGATGCCATATGGTATGGAATACCCTCTTGGTCAGCTGTCCCAATTCTGTCTCCTCCCAGCAACTTGTGCAGTCCCTGCCAGGACCTTCTTGTACTCCTCACTGTCAGGGCAGTACAACAAGATGAATCATTTCTGGCTCTGTGCAGCACTGCTCAGCAACAATTAAAACATCGGTGTGTTACCAACAATATTCTAATCCTAATTCCACAACACAGCTCATACCAGGTACTAAGAAGAATATCAACTGTATCCCAGCTGAAATCAGGGCACATCTCCATCAAACTAAACCTGAGACAGGACAGTTACTCTTCTGTGCATCTGCATGCACATAAAAATGCACTTTCTTTCCTTCACTATTCTGTCAAGAGTGAGGTCTTGAGCTCATTCAGGAAGTTTCAAAGTTTTTAGTGTGACCACAATGTGTAGCTGTACGGATCCTTCAGGGATAGAAAGGATGGGAATTACCTGACATGTTTTCCAGATACTTCAACAAGTTTGAAGTTCTTCAGACCTAAGAGCACCCAGCCTGTAAGTTAATCATTGATATGTCCTCAGCTGTTGGTGAAGACAAAAATCTGTTGTAAATTAAAGCGCTTTTTGCCGTAAGTTTATGTGACTTTACTGCTATCCAGACCCTCTCTCATGTGAGTCTTCATATTGAGCTTTGGAGTATGCTTTTTTGTATGTTCGTAACTGACTCTTTCATTCGACTTTCATTATATCTGACAGGGAAATAAATGAGCATTTTATCAAAGTCTGTGAAATCAGCATTTTTTCCCCCAGATTTAACATGGGCAGTAACAAACCAGCTGAAATGTTAGACTAAACTCACTCTATCCTGATTTGATTTTTTCTTTGTTTTGTTTGGGAGGGTGGAGTGACGTGAAGAGAACATGAGTTAGAACTGAGTTTTCCATATTACACCATGTTAAACTCCCAGTAACCTCTAAGAGAGAACAATGTATATTTTCAATCGTACATTCACAAATGACTGTCTTGGACATATATGAAAAGTACAAATGAGTCAAAGAGAAAGGAATATATACAGTTCTTCTTACTGTAACTTCAAATATCTTAGAAAAAGATAAATTAGTGAGAGTAATGAGTAATGGGAATGTGGAAAGGGAATTTGCTTTGAGTTCTAATATTTTTTAACTTACGTCTGCTTTTCATTTTTCCTTTTTCTTTTCTGTGTTTTATATGGGATTTTAGATAAGGCTTAATCTTGCTATAAATTTCTTTTCTGAGGGTAAATTTACCCACATAACAAGGGGATCAAGTTAATATTATTTGTATTACTGTTTTGAAATATCCTTGTTAAAGATACATACCCTTTCTTACTCTAAGCACCACATAGGAAAAAAAAAAAAAGGAAAAGGAAAGAAAGAAAAAAAAGTGTCCTGCTCCTTGAAAAGGTGCCCATTCTAATGGTAAGACAATAAGCAAAAGCAACATTCAGGTCAACTGAAGTACGGATCAATGCTAAGAAATATTTCTCTATGCCCTATTTAGCACTAGCTTTTCACATTGCTTGTCAATAGAGGACAAGTTCAAGGAGAAATTTGAAGTATTTTGAAGAGAATTAAAGCTGTGTACTGGAATACTGTGCAAATTGTAGGATGAGAGAAGTCATTAATATTTTGGGAATAAAGGATGACCTTTCATTAGCATTCCAAAAAGGACAAACACTTCTGAATGGTTTCTACTCAAAACAAAAGGGAGAGGGGGCCCTTGAGAGAACAAATAGCAGAATAGGAAGCAAAATAAAGATTGTTCCTTCAGCCAATGTTCTTGTATACATCAGTCCTAATTTCTTGGCCTCAGGCTTCCCATAGGAAAATGGTTGAAAATTGTTTCCCTGCCACGCAGGAGTGACGGGAGAATGTGACCATTAATGCACAACTGTGTTCCCAGCATCAGGTTATGACTACATTAGCAAATTAAGGACAGGAACGTAGGCCCTGGTTGTCATTGTTCCGTATGGTTAAATTTCAGAACCATTTTGATGTATGTCAACTACAAGCTTTCCAGAACAATCCCTGTATGTAGAGTGAGAATTAAACCTGGCTCAGGAACTGTTCTGCATAGGCAGTTTGGATGAAGCCACTCTCTTTGGACAGTGTGTTTAAGATTATGGCTTTGGTAGCATGGTGCCAGCTGGCCTCAAGGCTAGAGAACATTCACCTGGCACAGGGAGCAGGTCTGTGCTACTTTAGTACATCAATTCAGTATTTGTGGGCCAAGTTTACTGTCTGCCGAACTTACCCTGGCACAATGAGCCTTTGGGGAAACACTGAGCACAGTTTAACGCAAATGGCAAAGGAGAGAGGCCACAGGCTCAAGATCACCTGGCTCCTGAAGCACCCTCTTGGCACATTGGTTAAAATGACCCCAAATGCAACACTTAGTTGGCCCTTCTTCAGGGAGCACTGTAGCCACATGCCATGAATCAATACATAACTATGCCATACACTATGTTCTCAGCCTTCTATGTTTTCCCTGATTACTGTACAGAAATATCTGTAACATATTCCTCTAGTAGTTTTTCTTCCACTCCCTCTTTTAGATTGAAATACCAAAGACTGTACTAGTAACATGACCAGAACTGAAGCCTGGGGAGAAGCAGGACCTGTCAGGTAACAGAAATATTCTGTGTGCATCTTTACTACTTATCTATTACATTGGGACAGAACTGCTTTTCAGATTATCAAGTAAAATAATGCATATGTTTCCCAATGGGCTAAAGAAACAGTGACTTACTATGACAGCAAATGATTATTGCCTTAGCAGACAGGATGCCCCTCCTTAACCTTTTTCACACTCTAGTCTTTCTTCAATTCAAGAAGAGGCCCTCTAGCCGTCTTCTGGATCAACATTCGTGATGCTTTATCCCAAATTCATCGGTCTTACTAGTCAAAATACTGATTTGCTGGAGAATGAGACACCTCTGATGTTGTCTCCATAACTTCCCAGAGATAGCTAGTTCAAAGATGTCCTAGGGGATGAGCAAGGGCAAAGGCAAAAGGTTTAGGAAAACTAACTATCTCTGCTTTTCTTTTGGAGATACTTTTTAGGGAGTAGTTTGCTTACTGTTGTTTTATTCAGATCAGTTGCCTGAACTACTCAGATAGAGGAACATAAATTAGAGTCAGCATAAGCTGGTAGGGTGGATTTGGGCTTTGAAATATGTGCTAGAGGTCTAAGTTCAATGGGCTTCTGTGATGGCCAGCAATGGACAGGATTTATAATGGAGTTTTCAGCTGAGGCCTGGACCAACCATGACATAGGTGCTTATCGTACCCCGTTTTAAACTCTACACAGACTCTCCAGTGGCTTCTGAAGTACTACTTGGAATTCAGTCTTCAGAAGCTGACTGCTGTATACTCTTCTTTACTCACAGTCTGGACTAGCTAAGGAAATAAAAGTGTTTGTCTTGGACAGCTGTAATAGCTTGGATGGTTACTGGGACAACATTGTCATTTAAAAGCTCATGGCTTTTCCTCTGATTTAGTACTCTAAGAATAGTTTTTAATTGTAAAGTCCCCCTCCACGATTTCTGTTGCACACAGCCCTGAGGAGTAGTCTCTTCTTCCCCTCCTGAGAGTTTGAATCACATCCTTGGTTGCTGGTCAGCATTGATTCCAGGCCAGGCCTTTGGGCTTCTTCCAAGTGAGTGAATATTTATAAACTTGGCTCATGAAAGGAACCCACAGGATGAATGTGTTCCCTTAGTGCAGAGTCTAAAAGGAGAAGCAAGGTGATCCATCTGCATTAGGCCAATGTCTAGGTCAGGAGAGCTAAGCAGACTGTGCCAACTGCCTAAGTCTACATAAGCTACCAGTCATTGATAGGCTATAAGAGATCTGTGAAGAAATCTGTCACAAAGAAGTACAGACTCTTTGTCATGTTTTCAGTGTTTCCACCATCTCTTGCTACAAGACATTGGTAGAAAACAGCACAAGTTACTTCATGCATGAATATGTGGCCAGAGCATTTACAGGTTAGTTCTAGAAGGCCCTTATCAAGAGTGCAAAAGAAAAGTGTTTGTGGACTCAGTCATTCAAAACTTCAGTGGGAGTTCATGGGTGTAGTGGTATTCCCAGGACTTGCACTGTGATCATGGATGGACAAAATCAACCTGAAGCATGCTGGCTGCAGCAATCTTAAGCAATAGGCTTAAAGGAGCTTTGAAAATAACAGCCATGGGAGGAGAGAAGTGACTTTCTTCAATGGAAAGGAGCAAGGTGGAAAAATTGTAGCAGCATTTTGAAAAGCGGGTTTGGTAAGTTGGCTTTAATCATGTCCAAACAAAATTTTTCAGTAATTCCTATGTGCCTCGCTGAGAAAAGCCCCCAAGTTTCACAAGTTTACAAAAAGGAAAGACAGACCTCTTCAGGATTTAGAACTGTGGGTTAAACCTCTGTTCTTCATGAATATTTCAAAAATGTTTTTATCAATTGGCATTCCTCCTGCTGGACATCTTTCATTTTGCATGAATATTAATATATGCATAGGAGAAGGAAGAGGCAGTCAGAAAAACGGGCTGGCTGGTAGAAAACATACTTGTCAAGGGTGTGGGAAACCAAGGCCAGAGTCCTCATAGATCTAACTGGGTTAAAAGATGACAACAGTCCTGGTAACACTAAATGATCACTTCAAACCAGACTTTGGTGAGTTGTTAGAGTCAGAAGACAAACTGGCAGTAGTGCTGGGCAGTGTTTGATAGAGGGCAGCTCCTTGTACACTGATACTGTGTGGATTTTACAGATGAAGTAGAAAAGGGCTGCATGAGGCTATAGCAGCAAGAAGAGTGTCAGATGAAGACACACAAACCTCCATGAGAATTTTTCTTCTCCTTAGCTGATATTTTTATTTATTACGTGTTTTGAATAAAGAAAATTGAGTGAGGAGTACTCTGCAAAAGGAATGAACACTGAGTATGGGGAACAGCTGGAGCATTTCTGACATGCACTTCTTTTACTTGCCACCCTATTTATGGGTCCGTAGGAATGTGGAGGGGAAAAAAAGTTTACAGCTTTAATATTTCTTGTGAGCAAAATCCATATAAGATCCATCTTGGAATGTAAGAGCAGAGAACAAAAGGATGTGTCTCTGTGCCAGTTTGTAATGATTAACTTGACTACAATGTTTGTCGATATGATTTAAAGTTGCTAGACTCTTTTCCCTTAGGTGTTTTTTATGTATAGATGGTAGGTATAGTCCTTCCCTCCCAAGCATTAAATATTTTTAGAGGAAAAACCACTATGTAATTAGTTAAATGTTTTGTGTCTTTTTTTGTTTGTTTTATTTTGTTAGATATTTATTTAGCTTACATTTTTCTAGCATTATGGTAAGAGTCAATAGATGGTCTGCTACAAATAGTCTTTCAAGTACAAATAGACTTTCTCCTGGAGCATAACCAAGTACTCAGTGTAGTGAATTTGTTGTGGCTGGCTGTGCCATTTTGGTTGGGCATTGGATGTAGAAACATTTTCTCAATATGAGTAGAGATGAGGGAAGCAGAGAACTGAGCCTTCTTCTCACAGTCCTCTGTGGGATTATATACAAATACAAATCATTTTCAAGACCATCCTGCATCACAAGGCCATTTACATCTTGGCACATGCTGAGACCACATGCCTGCATTTCATCACATGAGAGGAGATATGCACTTGAATTAGAGACAGGAGAAAGACGGGAAAAGATCCTTCTCAGATGGGAATTGCAGATGGGGGAAAAAACGTCTGGCACAATATCTCACTTTTCTCCTTGTGTCTGATGTGGGATCAAGATACAGGAGGAAACCAACGCTCTGTAAGTATATGTTATGAACCTCAGATCTTGAGGAATACAAGATTTTCACCAGAGCACTGAGGATCATGAAGACCCATGGTTAAACTATGCCTGCTGTGATGTTCACAGGAACTGTGTGAGATTCTGTTGAGAGGAAGCATCTAAAAGGGAAATTGAGCTGACAAAATAAGCATAATTTCTTGAAACAGAGTCCCTCTTCCTCTTCCCCTTGGAACTTTGGAAGGGAGAGGTCTGCCAGCTCTAAATCAATTCTTTCAGATCTATCAAAATTAGCAAATAAAAGTAGTTCTACCTTCATAAACATACTGCAAATTTGAGTACTCCTCATCGATGTCATAAGAGGATGTTGGTGTTAGGAAATGTGTTAATTACAACTTAAGGTAACCATAAAATCATAATTGTATTGAACAGACAGCTTTGCTTCAAAAACTAGTTACTTCTATAAAGGATGTAATCAATTGGAAAAAGTGAGTTTCAATTTTTTTTTCTCACTGTTCTTGAATACTTGTGCAGTAAAATGTTTATGAAAAGCTGATTTCAGTCCCGAAGCCACAGTTCATTTGTTCAAGAAAGGAAGTTTGTTTGGGGATTTAATTGTAATTCTGAAGCACTGAAGCCAATCATAATTTTGCAGATGATTTGATTTGATTTGGGAACATGAAAAGGGATTTCCTAAGATGTTGTGCATGATTTTGTGGTCAGGGCAGAGATAAATAACAAATTTAAAATAAACTTTCCTTATGTCAAGTAATTAACTCAAGTCTTTGATGAAATCATATCACAGATTGCAGAGAAACATAATTTTTAATAGTAAGTTAGGAAAGATATTATGATTTGAAATGTTTTACATCAATCTTTCAACACCAAATATTTGATTAAGTGATAATCTACAGGGGGTATTTTTCCTAGTTATCTGTTGCAGCATAGAATGTCATCAGAGACGGGGACACCTCTGGGCAACCTGTCCCGGTCCTTCACCACCCTTATTGTAAAAAAATTTTCTTTATTTCCAGTCTAAATCTCCCCTCTTTATTTTGAAGCCCTTGCTCTTTGTCCCATCACCACAGACCCAGATAAAGAGTCTGTCCCCTTCAGATTCCCTTTAGGTACTGAAAGGCCGCTATCAGGTCTCCCTGGGCTGTGCTCTATCCTTACACCCCCCAGATCATCACATTATATAAATAATAACATTTCAATGTAATTGTACAATCATAATGATCATAGGTCATACTGTCAACACTAGCACAATATTTTAGAATGCAAGTATTAGGTGTGTGATAAAATAATAATACAACAGTATAGTTACAAGTTGTTTATTCTTGAATATAATTAATTTTACATTTTATTTTCTCACAAAGTAAAACATTTAGAGTCATAATTGAAGATTAACATAGTATAATAACATAAAATCTTGGTAAAATATGGTAGTAGCTTGTATAATGACATATTATATACAGATGTTTTGAATTATATTACCTTTTTATTGATGTGTCCAGAAGTTTTTTTTCTTGCAGTTTAGACATGTGGGGGCTTTTAAACATACAAAGTATAGCAAATTGCAAATGAATTGGTCCATGAGGATAGTTTAAAAAAAAAGTCTCTTAAAGTATATTGTGGAAATTAGAACATGAAAAGCCAGAGGTACTGGAGGAAACTTTGACCTATTGAAATTCCATTTAAACTACTGTTACAGATTTGAAGGCAAACTCTTGCAGTATTTTTCTTCTTGATGAGACTCTTACATAGGTTACTTAGACAGGGCTAAGAAACAATTGCACTAATTATCTATTTAATGTAGCTTTCCATACACTAACTCAGTCCCTGTCTTCAGTTTTAGTATGATTTTTTTTTTTCACTTGGATTAATTAAAATGTACATACAATCCTTGAGTAAAAGCAGACACTGAAGACAAGGTATTGACTGTTAGGTAAGTAACAAATTGCCTGGCTGTATACCAATGACCTGTCCTTTACCATTCAGTAGATGTGTCATCTTGACTGTGAAAACGGTAGGCTCACTTTAGCTGCACTGAGATGCAGCTGTATTCTTATACTAATAAAAGCAAATTCTCAGAAAAGGCAATCTGACTTGCCTTTCATACTCAAAGGCTGCTCACTAAAATTCTGCAGTTATAGTTACAGTACTGTATAATTGACACTGGTTGATTTTCCTTTTCGGGTTTTACTGTATGCTACTTTTTCTCTAAAGTTTCATTATCTGTAGGTATGACAGTGTTCTGAAACTTACTATGTAAATAAGATACACAATATCAGTAGAATTGTAAAGTTCTCTGTATTCACTGCTAGTACAAGTCAGAATTGATTTGTAGAGGATCATAGATAATGCTTTGCTATTGGTCCCATTTCTGGAAGTCATGCAGGTACATTACTACTATTATGATTACGATTGGTTATTAGTGCTACAGGATTAACAACTTCTGAGGAATCTCTTCCACTGTATACAATGGAAGAGAATTTGCAACATGATTATCAGCAAAGTGGTGACATACAAAATATTTTTTATTTCACATTTTTTATATTTTAAAGATCAGAGAATCACAGAATTGTAGGGGTTGGAAGGGACCTCTAGAGATCATCGAGTACAATATATGCCTTGGATTTTATGGATATACAGATTTATGTTTCACAATGTATTTTTACATTTCAAACATATAAAATGTAGAAATGGGAAAATGAAATGGATTCTCCAAAAGCATTTTTTTGAGAATAAAGCCTACTACTCTTTCAGCAGGACTGTCTCTTCCATTATAATTATTATGAAATAGCTGCAAGTATAATGCAATGTTTACTTCTCTTAATTTGCATCCTTTTTGCAGATATACGTAATTTTTCATTCACTAGATTTATTATTCCATTCTCTTCTCAATAAAAAAAAAAAAAAAGGAAAGAAAGAAATAACCTTCCATTTTCAGAAGGATCTGCCTACTTTCAGATCTGTCTGGATTTTCTAATACAAAAGGACATAAAAAATATCTGTATTCAACAGTTTTCCACTTATGAGAAATATCAATGGTATTGGTTCTGTCTGTCTGGGAAATATTTCCATAAAGATTCAAAATGATAAGAGCATTTCAAAGGTGACTAAAATATAGTATTCATGTTTTAAAAGTCTGTAGTTTGTTTGAACCTTGGCAAGAACAGTTCATGAAAATAAAAACTGCATAGCAGAGGATGTATAACTGCATGAAATAAGAATACTTCAGATTTCATTTGTCTATTAGTAGTACAGTTTGAGGAAGAGGAGAGATTTCTTTCCAAATACATTTCTTGAATTAACCACCCAAAAAAAAACCCACCACCACCAACAACAAAAAAAATCCAAACAAACAAAGCAACAACAACAAAAAAATTCAAAAACAATCTAAAACAAACCCCTCACAACTCTACAAAAACTCTGAAAGTTTACAGAACGAAGTGATGTATGATCTAAAACAGGCCAACAAATATGTGTCACAGTCTTGTGACCACAGTTATTCAGAGCACTGTTAAATGGCTGATTGCATGTCCATCACATCGCATTTGGGAGTCTTTCAGATTGTTGCCAACCTTCCCAAATAAACTAACAGAAGAAGGAAAGACATTAAAACATGTCTGAAGGATGTAATAAAAAGCAAGGTGAAATGACTCAGTGTCAGAGACCATGCAACAAGTTGGGATTTATACTAACTATGAACAAAGGATTCATACTTATAAATACTGGAAGAGATCTGAAGCATTATGGGATATGTACGATAGAATCTACAGTCATGCCAACCTTAATGCTCACAAAACTCCAGAACGAGACAAATTGGAAACACGCTCCAGCAGTCATCCCATTTCACATTAGGGAAAATCAGTTACTGGGGAAGACAAGAACAACAGAAGCATGAGGATTTATGGTGATAGAACTTCAGATTTCTCTACTTGAGTGTCTTCTAAAGAAACTGCTGTAGTCACAAAGGTATGGTTCTTGTTATTCTATAAGGTATTTGCAAAATCAGGAATGGAAATAAGTTGTTTGAAAGAGGATATTTATTGGCAAAAAAACCCTCAATATATCTTGGATATTGAACTAACAGTAGGAGTTTGATTTACCAGTCTGTGACTCCTCTTCTGTGCTGCCATTACTTAAAATCAGTGAAAAAACCACAGTGACTAAAAGGCAAAGCAAACCTGATAAAGCTTAACAGAATTATGCTTTCTCCTATCTTTCTTCTTGCTCTGATGAATTAGGCACTGTGTGTAAAGATATTTGATGGACATCCTTAGATTCCTGAAAAATGACGTGCTTTCACTAAGTTCATCTTACAGTATAATTATATATGTGAATGGAGAGACACAGGCATCAGGTATTTTCAACTTTTATGAAGGAAATTTCTAAAATAGATTGGTTCAACGTCACTCTGAAAGTTCCCCTCTCTCCTTGTGGATTATAGAATAGAAGTAGGTATCTGATTTAGATTAGATGTAGACATTTAGACATTCAAAAGTAAAAAGCTAAAACCTGCTTTTGAAAATAGAACCTGCTTCTGACACTAGCTTTTCTCTCTGAGGTCACTTATAGATCACTCTGGAAGTGTAAAAGAGTCTGTATTTGTACACCTTTGGAACAATGTTTGGCTAAGCTATCCTGTTATCTTCACTATGTAATCTTACTGACTGGTTGAGTATCATCAGACTCATCCGGAGGCTTCCTTTTTTTTAATTTAGAGGTTTTACTCAGTATGCAAGTAGAGCTTTACTTGAGAATGGAATGAACACTTTAAGGGAAAATGTTTACTCTATGTTTATTAGCCATAATCTACAGTCTCCTGAGTGCTACAGTTCTACCAGTGGCATGATAGAAGACACAGAGATATTTTGAATATAGCTAGCTTCCCTTCCCTTCCCTTCCCTTTCCCCCTTCCCCTTTCCCCCTTCCCCTTTCCCATCCCTTTCCTTCTTTCCTTATGCCCATAGAATCTTAAGTATATCTCCATCTCTTATAGCTAGACATAGCAGATAAGAATGACCTGGAAGGCAATATGGACAGCAAAATTTATGAAGACCACTATCTAACTGTAAAACATCTGCCTAAGGATATCGCCAAAAATGCATTGTTGGCTGGCTAGCTAGTAATTACATGCAAACATGCTGTACCTGCGTGTCAAATACAAACCAGCTGTAAGATTAGTAGTGCTGATTCATCTGCAGAACATGCCATAAGCCATTCGTTTGACTTATGGTGAGACAGAGTTGTGTGATGAAGAAACAAGAGCAGTAGATTGGCTGCCATTCAGCCATACCTTTAACTGAATGAATATGCTTGCATAACATACACACACTATTGAGCTATTACTTGCCTACAGGAGCTTTGAAATGATGAAGGAAATAAACTACTGAAATTGTGTAGTGTCATTCACACAGTTAACTCTGATCAGAAATTAATTTTTCTAAGGGTCAAGAAAAGCATGTGTCTGCAGTAGTATTTACAGACATCTGCACAATTTTAATGTTAGCCTTTGCATCTGTTAGTGTTGGCAAATACAGGTCCAACTTGGTTGAAGCTCTTCAGAACTGGAGTGTAAATTCTGATCATCTCTTTAACTTCACAGGATTAGAGGCTCACAAATCACAGAGGTCAAAGCCACAGTGGTTCTTGGGTCTTAAGCTGAAAGCTTCAAACTGTCTCCAGTCTTGTATATTGTTCAAGACATTATTGGAAAAAACCTCTTCACATCATTTTTGTACTCAAATTTTCTAACTAGCAGCTATTAACTAAGTAACCTTATTCCACTAGAAGAAAACACAGCGAATTTCAGCTCGAAAGAGCTGTCAGTGACTCCAAGCATGGGATTAGCAAAGAAACCATTAAGCTACACCTTTTGTTGCTAAAAGCAGGGGAAGAAATATACAATATAATTATATCTCTTCTCTAAAGAAAACCGTCTGTCTGGTTTCTTTAGTACTAAGCAACACTGATTACACTCAGCAACCAATATATATTGAATTTATATATCATAGAACCCATGTTAACTTCAAAAAATTTGGGTTTATGCTCTGAAAGTCATAATCTGTAAAACCTTTGCTATTTCTTTTGAGACAAAACTGTTCAGCTGAAAGAAAATGTTATCAGAAGGTTATTTTCCTTTCACTCATCTTTCTCTTAAATTTTGTTTTTCCTAATCTAGATTTTTTACCTATTATTTCACTAGATAACTCCTCTTTAACTGTGTTCATCCTTAGAATACACTCTTCAGCCAGTGCTTCCATGAGTTAGATATGTTAGGATTCGTAATCTTCTAGAAGTTTACTTTACTTTTCTCCCCCCATCCACTTAATTTTCATGTTGCACCTCTCTATACTACCAGGTTAAAGCCAGAGCTGAAACTAGAATTGTAGAAATGTCGTAAGTATTTATGATCTGTCTGGGAGCTTCTGAAATACTGTGAGAAAGCCCATTCTTGTGAAATTTCCAGTTCAGTCTTAAAATTCAGATAAGATCAAGATAACAATTGAAACTTTTTGGCAATGTTTATCCAAAATTTTTGAGATTTCTTTATCATTATTAAAAAGTATATGTATACTATCTAGTATATGTAGTATCACCCTGCATTTTGTCCTTCCATGGTTTGTCCTCAAATATTCTGTCCAGTTCAGGTCAGTGCCCTCTAGCATCATGAATAAATTGAAGCCCCAGTGTTGTGGTTCCAAGATAACAAAACACACCAAAGATGACATGTTCACATTCTCTAGACATCCACTTCTTTTCTGAGATGAAGCGCAAGTCACTCTCTACACTGTCCCACCCTGGCTTCCTAATCGGTAGAAGAAAACTCTGATATCCAAATTTCCTCTGACGGGTAACATAGCCCTATACATCAGATCTGTCAAATTTTGGCAAAAAATGCACCACAAAATAAGTGTCTATGGATTCTAGGGCAAAATCACCACTGCAGCACTCTGGTTCTCTCATAAACTAATCTACGGAAAAGAGGCTGTGATCATCTTCCTTTCTTCTCCACTGCCCATATCTAGGTTAGCAACTGTTCCTCAGAATAATGAAAAATTACTTTTTTTTTTTTTTTTTTTTACCTGATTGGACTGTCACATCTCAATGTTCTGATGCCTGGTACCATGGCAATGTCAGGTACACTTAATAATAGGTACATTTATAAAAAGCACTCTTGCCTGAGAAAGCAAAGGCTGTCCTTCGTAAAGATAAAGTAACTAAGCAGAAATGTCTGAGTCTAATTTCAGTTGCATTATTTTCAGTGGTACATTATATATTTCTTTGGTTGCAATAGTATCTAGCAGATTTTGTATATAAGGTGATGAAGGGTGGATCCCCAAATGTCTGAATGTTCATCTCAGACAAACACTCAGAAATCTGGCTGGCTGACATACCTGCTGAGTCCTTTTCAATTTATAAAACAACAGAAGTGGAAATTTAATGTGGGCAAGATAATACACGAGATCTCTAGGTCATTCCAATTCTAGCTGTATTTATACAGCTCCTGCTTTCCCGTCGTCATCTTTTCATGCTTTTTCTTTGCCTTCACATTGGATCTAGGACTTTGTGGCTGCTTTTTTGGATCAAGAGTGATAGGGGGAGATGCATCTTTCTAGGGTCAAACCTTTAAATCTTGTGCCAGATTGTGGCATTAAACTGTATGAAAAGAATCTCATCTTTCAAGTTCTTATGCATCCTAAGCAGAAGAGGAATTAATCATTTCAGCAACACCTGAACAACACCTTTTTTTTTCTTCAGAAACTCTTCAATATAAGTTCTTAGTAGCTTGTCAATTTATTTTGAGAAGGAATATTAATACATTATTTTTTATGTAGAGCAATCTGTTTGGAAATTTACATGTTCCTAAGACAGGTCTAAAACTGAATCAGAAATAAAAAATTCCTTTGTATTTCGCTAGTATGATAAAGGATCCTACATTGTTCTGCTGCTTTAAGTTGGTGTCTTCTTCCCGCCCATTATCCAGCAATCTTTTTCTGACACATAACAACAGTTCTGCTAGTACAGTTGTAGAGAAGGGCAGTACATGAGTGAACAAACAGCCACACAGACTTTCTCTGGCTGAGTGAGTAGAATGATTGCACCAAAGGATTTCAGAGGAACAGGAAAGTTAATAGGACAATTCCAATGGGACAGTGGAAACGTAGGAAATTGAAATGGGTTCAAAGTTTCCAGCAGTGAATTCCCTTTGCTATAAATCATTCAATGGCATAGACTCAGGTCCTGATTTAAAGGATGTTTTCTTTCTACTTCTCAAGGGCTTTCAAAGCTTCTTTATTAGGAGATTAAAATTTATCTGCTTTTGTATGTATTCAGAATAAGCGCGAGAAGAGAAACTTCTTACATAGTTGTGAGAATATGTTTGTATCTGATTGCACAGGAGAAGCAGCACAAGCAGAAACAGCAATCAAAGGTTAATTTGCAATCTAGTAATCTTGTATCACAAGCAATTAATTGATCAGTGTTCTTTGTATGAAGAAATCTAAATTCTTCTGTCAGACCTGAAATATACTGTGCTATGCGCATTTTTATTCACAGGAAAAAATGAACCATGGTTCAAAGAGACAAGGCAAAACAGTGTATATAAAATAAATGTAATAAGGAATGAAATAGGAATAGTAAAATCACCCACATTGGGTAGGAAACATTAAATAGTTACCTGTTCTGATCCATCATATGCCAATGGGTGAGCTGGTGTCCTGGACATCTGCTATGGTTAACTAGTGTGGGCAAATTCACTATAAGGATGATACTACTATGATTACATGGGAGGGAAAAAGCCAGAAGGATAGGCAGTTTCACCAAAATGAGCACTAATATTTGGAGTCCTGCCAAGTTCTCAGGATCCTGATGGAATCTTAATAAGAAAAGCTTATTCATTTAATTTTACTGGCTTTCTGTCACACTTTTGTGCCAAAGCCCCTAAGCCCTTTCTTTGTAACACTGTAAATTGTTATTTAGAACTTTTCCCTCATCTACAAGAGCTCTGACATGATCTTAGTATCAGCTGTTTAGGTCAACATCCTCTGCTCTGCTGAATGAATCAACAATTTTAAATAATCAGCCAAAATTTTGTGACCTGCTATCCAAAGAGGAGCAGCAAACTGGATATACATTCATGAAAATTCTCTTCCAGATTAGGAGTTCTGTGCTGATCAGTTCTACATACGTTGTACAGTTCAAACTTACAGAGTTTGAAATTATCAAGAAAAACAAGTGTATTATTTCTGTTTCTACATTTTATAAAAGCACTTTCAAGTTTTATCTTTTATCTTAATTCCAAAATCTATATTTCACATGCTACATATTAGGGATATTTAAGTATATATCTATGCTGTCAAATCACTTAATGATTTAATACTGCATTCAGCATTCTTTCCAAAGCAATGCACACACCAAATTGTTCTACAGAAAGATCAAGTACTTAGCTTTAATTCTGACTCACATAAACCTTTGTATATTTGCCCAACGCATGCTTTCAAACGCAGACAAAATAAAGTTTCTAAAATTTGGATGTCTACCTTCTACTTAGAAACTTCCATATAAAACAGAGCAACAGTGAAACATCTACAAGATTTCTTGGACACTTGCTCTTCTCCCTTACTAGGATATGGAGCACTCTTGGAATGGGATTTAAAAAATAGTATAGTGGAGATATGATTTATATTGTATGTGTAGCATCAGTTATGGCAAAATCTTTATCAAAGAGGAAAGGTTTGTAGTTTTTTTTTTTCCTCTAAAAGACAGTCAGATTCCAGATTCAATTAATCTTCTCTGAAAGTTAACACTGTAGCCAGATACACCCAAATGACTATACTCAGTCCTCCGGTCTCTTATAGTTCATTCTGAGCTCCATTATATGCCTGGTCTCTGACAAACACAATAGCAGGTCCTTGATGGAAATGCAATCTTAAACGAAGCTTAGACCTGGTTCATCACAGGTTTTGAAAGAAAGGAGGTTACATCTGGAAATTGCAGAAAGGCAGTAATTCACACTGAAGATAAAGTTTGATTTATAACATACATAGAATTGAAATGTTTGTGTTGTTTCAACAGATAGACCTATTAATGTATGACCTGATGTAGCCAGCTATATATAAATACATATATAGATATACACATGCATGCACATAGATATGTATGTACATACACTCATTACAAATATTGAAGTTCTTACAGTGACAGAGTCAATCCTGGAAGTAAAACTCAAACTTAAAAGAAGTGCTTTTTGTCCAGCTTGCTACTGCAAAATGTAAATAACTATTGAAATATTTTCTTTTCTGAGACCTTTTAAAATAATGTGTTCTGCCCTGTTACTAAGTATTACCTGTATTCATTTATCACAATCCCTCTATATTTCCTATGCAATCGTTCTCCTTATATACTGATGCTAACAGTCTGTTTACTTTGAGAAGAAGTTTCTGGTCTCAAAGAACTGATAGTTTCAAAAAGATTTTCAAAATCAGAGAAGAAAATAATTTGCAAAGTAATGTGATGGTTATGTGCAAGATACTCACCTGTATGTTCCATCTGAACAACCAACATCTCATCTGCAAGCACAGTCCCTGAGTTCTTACCTGAACTCTAATGCAATACAAGCCATAACAGACTGAGTAAATTTAGTGTTTAATCACAGCACAAATGTATACCTAAATAAATGCTTACAAACAAGACAAGTTTCCTAACATGAATGTGTAGTTTTTGATGCTCAAAGCTTAATAATCATCAAAAAGTTGCATTGTATAAACTGGTAGGAAACGTTCATTTTAGACCTCATAATTTTGCTCTAATTAAATTGTACGTAATTTATAGCAGATGAAAGTCCCCTAGCTGGTTGTCATTTGCTGTGTGGTCATTCCCTACCTTATGTTTGTCCAAACGTTCTTCTAAATTATTCAACTGTTAAACTATTTGGTGTCAAAATGTTTCTGGATTGGTACTTAGAGTCTTTATGTTTCTTGCTTAACTTTGTTCTGTAGTTTCTCCATACATAAATACATCAAACTATATTAAAAACAGAGCCTTTATCTGTACAAGTTGCTTGGGGAGTAGCTTTCCCTGGGTTATAGGACAAGAAAAATCATTGTTTTTGCTTTGATTTAGGGAGTTGATTTATAAAGGTTTACTTTTAAAGCTTCTGTTTCAAATGTGCTAACTCCAGAGTTTTTATATATTGCCCAGATTTAGTTACCCAGGTTTAGGCTCTTGTTTATAAACGGTAGGCCCCTGACTCAGAAGGAGTCATTGATTTAGGACAACACATCATAAGCAAATATTTTAATAGCTTAGTAATTAACTGATTTCTGAGAAATTACAAATGAGCAAATGTATAGTTCTTGTCCCCATGTTTGTTCTGTTTTTCTATTTCATAGTCCTTAATATAATAGAATATATTTTAAAACTCACAATGAGAATTAGAGAATTTCAAAAAGTAAAATTTACCAAAGCGTTGTAGTAAAAATATTCTAGATTTTTAGAATGTAAGTGGAAGCAGCTACATTGCAGGATGCTACTTTTTACCTCTGCTACTGAATAAAGCCTTTTTCTGTATATACTTAAACAGATTCACTGTCTACACTTCCAATTTGCTTCTGAGCCAGCAACTTTTTGCAGATGATTTCTCTAAATAGGGTTAGATACACACCCTTCTTTCTCATTATTGGCACAAACAAGCCCTGACAGAGAAGTCTGGAATGTACATTTATGTTAACTTGTGTAGAAGAGACAGTAAAAAAAAAANTACCTCTGCTACTGAATAAAGCCTTTTTCTGTATATACTTAAACAGATTCACTGTCTACACTTCCAATTTGCTTCTGAGCCAGCAACTTTTTGCAGATGATTTCTCTAAATAGGGTTAGATACACACCCTTCTTTCTCATTATTGGCACAAACAAGCCCTGACAGAGAAGTCTGGAATGTACATTTATGTTAACTTGTGTAGAAGAGACAGTAAAAAAAAAAGTAGAGAAGAGGAAATACCATGTTCTCTGATTTGCTGTCACAAAGATACAAATACATCTATGTATTTCATGCATTACTTGTTTCTATTTCTGTTTGATAACAAGAAACTGTAAAGATTAAGAAACTTACAGTTTGACATCCATTCGCTCCTTTCAGTCTAAACAACTAACCTTCAGACTTCATTAATTCTTATGTGAAACGTGATGTGCAAACCCTTCAAACAAGAGGCTTGATTGCGTATGAAAGTTATTTGAACTCCTTTTCTCAACGTGCAGTCATTTAAAACGAAATTACGCTAAGAAATTTCAGAACCCCAGGTAGCACCAGGGAACAAGGACAACGTGAGAAAACATCTCCATCTAGTGGTGCTTGGCAGAGATGGTTCTCCTACCAAGGAAGTTTTAACAATGTAAGTTAAAAAGCACTTTTAAAGAACTGCAGCAGTGCAGTTTTAAGGCATGGGTCAAGAGGATCCTGAAACTCCTCTTTTCTTTCAAGAGTCCAAGAGATCCATAAGCCTGCAGAAGGGTTTCTGTAGGATTGGGCTGTTGGAAGTTCCAGAAGTGTCTACTGTGCAAATAACTCACACTTTGCAGCATTTGTCTTGTCACACACAGACCACCTTCAGTCCAGGGAATCCACTCCTTGCATTGCTGTAGCACTCTACAGATACTAAGCACTGAACACATGCCATTTCTGCAAGGGACTGGAAACCGTGGTTGTACATATGTCAATCTCAAAATTCTTGCGTTGCTAATTCAGAAATAACAATAACGTTAGAGTACATTAGCAGTAGTATGACTATGCTGGTACAACTGGTAAGGCTTTCCTGTATAAGCAAAAGCCATTTCAAAGAGTAGAAGACTCACACGCTAAAACTGCTTGTTATGACGCGTCTTTTCAGGTATGGTTATCACTTGACCAAGAAACTGCAAATTTAACAAACTCAGCTCCTGTGTCACACTGCAGT
>WBMW01004638.1:414654-464150 GCA_013396635.1 Penelope pileata
CACGTTCCAGGGCTTCAATGTCTTTCTTGTAGTGAGGGGCCCAAAACTGAACACAGTACTCGAGGTGCAGCCACACCAGAGCTGAGTACAGGGGGATGGTCACCTCCCTGCTCCTGCTGGTTACACTATTTCTAATACAGGCCAGGATGCCATTGGCCTTCCTGGCCACCTGGGCACACTGTCGGCTCATGTTCAGCCAAGCATCAACCAACACCCCCAGGTCCTTTTCCTCTACATAGTCTTCAAGCCAATCTGCCCCAAGCCTATAGCGTTGCATGGGGTTATTGTGGCCAAAGTGCAGGACCCGACACTTGGCCTTATTGAACCTCGATATATATATACCTCGATAAATATACGAAGAATTAAAGGAAGGTACAACATATTATGTGTATTCCCTTGTTCTGAAGATCATAGAAGGAATGAGAACTCTCTGTTATTCTACATGTGGACTTTCACCTATTTGATAGCATTTTTACACTCTAATTAAGGAGCTAGAGTGCTCACACACGAGCACAGGTAGTGGACCACCCAATTATACAATTGGATAGTAGAGTAGTTCTGGTTTTCACTTTGGACTCAGGCCCATTAACACTCTTCAAACCTTTAAAGGGCACATTTTAGAAGTTAGCATAGGCCAGAGCAATTCCCTATTAGCTGAGATCTTTGGAAAGTGGCAAAGTGGGTATCTCTGGAGTTCACAAGCCAGACTTGTGACCAGAGGATGGATTTCATTTTCCTGAATCAACTAAGCACGTTTATCCCACATGCAGGCCTTCAGCTGCTTTTCTAGAATAGGAAGCCAATAGAAGCATGAGGAATGATTCTCATCTTTTCTGTACATATAGGTTGGCGTATAGAAATCGAAACCAGCATAATCCCAATGGATTTTTCCACAAGGTAAGTGGGACCAAAATTTACCCTTTCTTACCAGAAGTTATCCTGTTTATCCAAATATCATGTAGAAACTAGACATATCTTCACATACAGGGAGAAAGAATTATCTATGTCAGATATAAAAACACCTCCATAAACTATAGTGGAGTTTCATAACATGCAACAGCCAAAACGATCAGGGAAAATTGAGCAAATCATGAAGTCATCTCTATTCACAGTGAGTGAATGGGGTCTACTTTCAGTATGAGTATTTATAAACTCTAAGATTATCAATGAATTAAAACCATGGCTCTAAAGAGTGTGTGCTTTCCGAAAAATTACATTACAGATAAATAATCCACTGTATGTAAATGGGAATTATTTTCCTAAACCCATGAGTTCCATACAGTAATATAGACATTGCCTATATTAACATCTTCAATGATGATAAGGGAAGGATTTTTTCTTATCCTAATTTTGCATGGGAAATAATTGTATTAGTCGATTCAGAGCAATAGTCCAAGCATAAATCTTTTGGGATCCAAAATCTGAACTCCAATATTAAGATGGAGTCATTACTTGCTACTCTTCTGGAGCAATGTATCAAAGTTAATAAACTTAACCAGTCTGAGTTTCTTTTCTCATGTGATTTGGAGAACTGTCAAACTGTGTAATTCACTCTGAGTAAAGTCAGATTAACTATAACTGTTTGCCAAAAATCTATTTAAAGTGGAGTTCATTTGTTGTTTATGCCCAAACTACCAAAGTTTCAAAGCAGGTGGATTGGAGGTTAAAGGCTGTCCTAGTTTCTAACAGAAGTTACACTTCTCGTAGTGTCCAGTATGAATTTATCTTGTACCTCCGAGATACTGATAACATCCTGGCAGTGTTGAGCGGAGCCGAGGACATAACTCACTTCCGCATTCCTCTGCCANGCAAAAATATAGTTGTACAGAACTACTGAATGTATATTAATGGTGATTCCTGAGTTTTTCTCCTTTGCTACTAAAGAGTTGCGTTTTTTTTTGCATCAGAATAACAAGAGTATTTTAATGAAAAGAAAGTAAATATGACTTTTTTAGAAGTCTATAGAGACTTATCTGAGACCTTATCAGAGTCTAAGCTGTATTATTTAACCTAAAACCCCTAAATACTACATTTGTATGATTTTTTTTTATTTGGGTGAGGTTTTGCTTTTTCAAGTTGTTAGCAGAAAAAGCAAAAAGTCAGTTTGCTTTTCTTAGCTTTTGAAAGATTTTAAATTACTGATATATTTTACACTTTTGGTATTCCGAGACTCTTACCACTTCTTTAAGAAGCAATCAGTGGGAATGCTTAATCAATTTTTAATGTAATTAATCTGCTATTTACAGAGAAGGTTAAATTGTGGACTCCTTGGCACCTCCAGGAGAACTCTCATTTATTTTTATGGAGAAGCTTTATATCTAGAGGCTTTTAACCTGAAGTATTTCAAAGACTTTATAATCTAAATACTCTTTTTCAAAATACAGAAGCATAGAGCCACACAGAGAGTCACAGCTTAAATTAATCTACTATTTAAAGTAATATAACCTTGTGAAAGAGCTGATTTCAGAGGGTCTTTTGAAATAAACTGCACAGCTCCATATACAGAGAGGTGTTTTACTTTTAGACGTTTATGTATTTAGCCATTAGCCTATCATGTAATGATACATAAGCGACACGGGAGGGCAGCAGAATACAGCTCACCCCCAGAGCTCTTGCAAACGGTGCTTTTCAAATATGCTTTGTATATTTGATGGCTTTTCAGTATTCTGCTCCAGCTTAAGTGGATGAGTGAAAAATGTGTTTAATTGTAGTTAATAACTTTTTAATAGAAATTCATGGGAGATACTACCCTTGGTGAAGAAATCTGAATTCAAAATATGATAAGAAAATTCTACTCACATTATATTTATTATTTTGTTTCACTTAAAAATAAAAAGACAGGCTCAGGCTTACATAAATAGTACTAAATCCCTATTCTTTATTAATTCATTATAAGAAGAATGCATGTTTTTGGGGAGAGGGAGAGTATTTTAAAATTCCTATTGAAATAAAGCTTTTAAGATTTAGTCTAAATGTCGTTTCCTATTTATGAGAGATGGTTGTATGATTGTACTCCTGTGCTTCCTCCTCTTTCAGGGAAAAAAAAAAAANATACCATGTTCTCTGATTTGCTGTCACAAAGATACAAATACATCTATGTATTTCATGCATTACTTGTTTCTATTTCTGTTTGATAACAAGAAACTGTAAAGATTAAGAAACTTACAGTTTGACATCCATTCGCTCCTTTCAGTCTAAACAACTAACCTTCAGACTTCATTAATTCTTATGTGCAACGTGATGTGCAAACACTTCAAACAAGAGGCTTGATTGCGTATGAAAGTTATTTGAACTCCTTTTCTCAACGTGCAGTCATTTAAAACGAAATTACGCTAAGAAATTTCAGAACCCCAGGTAGCACCAGGGAACAAGGACAACGTGAGAAAACATCTCCATCTAGTGGTGCTTGGCAGAGATGGTTCTCCTACCAAGGAAGTTTTAACAATGTAAGTTAAAAAGCACTTTTAAAGAACTGCAGCAGTGCAGTTTTAAGGCATGGGTCAAGAGGATCCTGAAACTCCTCTTTTCTTTCAAGAGTCCAAGAGATCCATAAGCCTGCAGAAGGGTTTCTGTAGGATTGGGCTGTTGGAAGTTCCAGAAGTGTCTACTGTGCAAATAACTCACACTTTGCAGCATTTGTCTTGTCACACACAGACCACCTTCAGTCCAGGGAATCCACTCCTTGCATTGCTGTAGCACTCTACAGATACTAAGCACTGAACACATGCCATTTCTGCAAGGGACTGGAAACCGTGGTTGTACATATGTCAATCTCAAAATTCTTGCGTTGCTAATTCAGAAATAACAATAACGTTAGAGTACATTAGCAGTAGTATGACTATGCTGGTACAACTGGTAAGGCTTTCCTGTATAAGCAAAAGCCATTTCAAAGAGTAGAAGACTCACACGCTAAAACTGCTTGTTATGACGCGTCTTTTCAGGTATGGTTATCACTTGACCAAGAAACTGCAAATTTAACAAACTCAGCTCCTGTGTCACACTGCAGTGTTTTGATCACCTTCAACAGACTTTATTCTGATTTCAGTCCATGCAAGAAAGTATGGTAGATTTCCTCAAAAGAGCAGCATTTAGGAAATTGGCCTCTTCTTCTCTTTCATTTACACTGGTACTGATCTGTAGGAATTGAAAAGAACATCTGGTTTAAATTTGGTTTAATTGGAGTAAGTTATAGAGTATCTTATTTAAAAGGTACAAATTATAAATCATAGAATCATAGAATCATAGAAACACTAGGTTGGAAAGGACCTACAAGATCATCTAGTCCAACCGTCCTCCTATCACCATCACTACCCACTAAGCTACTAAATCATATCCCTTAGCACCTCATCCAGACGCGTCTTGAACAGCGGCAGGGATGGTGACTCCACCACCTCCCTAGGCAGGCCATTCCAGTGCCTGACCACTCTTTCAGAGAAAAAGTTTTTCCTTATATCCAGTCTAAATTTACCCTGGCGCAACTTGTGGCCATTCCCTCTTGTCCTGTCCTTAGTTATCTGGGAGAAGAGGCCGACCCCCTCCTCACCACAACCTCCCTTCAGGAAGTTGTAGAGTGCGATGAGGTCTCCTCTGAGCCTCCTCTTCTCCAGACTAAACAATCCCAGCTCCCTCAGCCGCTCCTCATAAGACTTGTGCTCTAGACCCCTCACCAGTTTGGTGCCTCCAGGAGAACTCTCATTTATTTTTATGGAGAAGCTTTATATCTAGAGGCTTTTAACCTGAAGTATTTCAAAGACTTTATAATCTAAATACTCTTTTTCAAAATACAGAAGCATAGAGCCACACAGAGAGTCACAGCTTAAATTAATCTACTATTTAAAGTAATATAACCTTGTGAAAGAGCTGATTTCAGAGGGTCTTTTGAAATAAACTGCACAGCTCCATATACAGAGAGGTGTTTTACTTTTAGACGTTTATGTATTTAGCCATTAGCCTATCATGTAATGATATAAAAGCGACACGGGAGGGCAGCAGAATACAGCTCACCCCCAGAGCTCTTGCAAACGGTGCTTTTCAAATATGCTTTGTATACTTGATGGCTTTTCAGTATTCTGCTCCAGCTTAAGTGGATGAGTGAAAAATGTGTTTAATTGTAGTTAATAACTTTTTAATAGAAATTCATGGGAGATACTACCCTTGGTGAAGAAATCTGAATTCAAAATATGATAAGAAAATTCTACTCACATTATATTTATTATTTTGTTTCACTTAAAAATAAAAAGACAGGCTCAGGCTTACATAAATAGTACTAAATCCCTATTCTTTATTAATTCATTATAAGAAGAATGCATGTTTTTGGGGAGAGGGAGAGTATTTTAAAATTCCTATTGAAATAAAGCTTTTAAGATTTAGTCTAAATGTCGTTTCCTATTTATGAGAGATGGTTGTATGATTGTACTCCTGTGCTTCCTCCTCTTTCAGGGAAAAAAAAAAAGAAAGAAAGAAAAAAAGAAAAAAAAATCTTATCCAAAAACTCTTTGTGCTCACCACCTGTTAAAAAATGAAAACAATAAAAGTCCCTGAGGTACTTCAGAGTGACAGCGTGAGGTCTGGTCATGCTGGAGGGGTGATGTGTGCTGCTCTTAGCTTGGGCAGCATCATTATTGTTTGAGACAAATGCTGAGTCTTTTTAACTCTCACTGCCGTACCACTGACATATTTACCGTAGAGAAATGGCTTACAAATTCACCCTGTAAACTCTGGAATCTGAACTATTCCAGATTTATTACTTATATTGATGAGGGGACAACTCACTGTGTTGTACGCTTTGATTTATAGCTCAAGTTCTCAAGTCAGCAAAACAATCAATTGTTCTTTCTGATCAGCTCCTCTTCCAAGTTTTACTGAGACCACTGCCCTTTGAATCACCCAAAAACCCAGATCCACCATCAAATCTGCAGCCTGCACAGATTCTCTAACAGATTTAAATCACTCAGTTTGGATTCCTGGTGAGCACCCACTGCAAGAGTTTGTTTACCTTAGTCCTGATTTTCAGTATCAGTTGGATATCTCTGGAGACAGAAATTCTCTGCACTTTCTCAGAATGAAGAAAACAGGAGCAGCAGCTTGGTCTCACTGCCTTCTTTAATGAGCCTCACAGACCAGGGCAAGGGCTGAAGGGAAATTTCTCCACCCATTAAACTCTTGACTTCACTGCTGAAGTGATCAGCTCCAGTTATGCTCATCATGGTGCCACTAGGTGAAGGTAGTGCTTTCACAACAAACTGAGCTTTCCTACCTCTCTTCACAGACAATTCACAGTTGCAATCGAATAAACAGTACATCCTCATTATCAGCCAGTGGGTCCGTATACTCAAGATAGGATGAGGAAAATCAATATAGAAGTGCAAGAAGCAATTTCCAGAAATGTTACATCTTCTTTTGGCCCTTCGTTCAAGCTTCTAAGCCAACATTATACCTGTCCACAAGCAGATGATCTGCAAACACAGGAGTGAACAAACATGGTGTATTTTATAGCTTAAAAAGTGTTCTTTTATTTGTAGTGACATCTGTCACAGTAGGTTGCTATTGCCAAGGATGTGAATCCAGATTACATATATGATTTTAGAGATTGTCTTCACAGTGACTACAAATGCAAAGATTAAGACACAACATGGCTGAAGCTATGCAAGCCTCTGTGAGTATAGAAGTGAAAAGGAGATGACCAAAGAACTCATGAACCAATAGGTTCAGGCTATTCAATAGATGATATGGGAAACTATAATGGATAACTAGTAAAATTGGAGCGTACATGATTCTGCAATTGTATGAAATGGCACATTCAGGTGGTGCCTGAATGCATGTTGAGGCAAGGACAATTTTCAAAGGCAGCAGAAGTGAGACAAAAGCTTAAAACAGGCCTATCTGTCAATGGCAATATTTAGGTATTCTCTATTGTTCACAGTTTTGTTAATAAAGTGAATCTGGGTTCATTGGACAGTTGGCCTAGATGATCTTAGAGGTCTTTTCCAGCCTTAATGATTCTATGATTGCTTTCACAAAAGAGCTCTATTAGACCAAGATAAAAACATGTACATTCAAGAATCATAGAATCATAAAACGGCCTTGGTTGGAAGGGACCCCAAGGATCATCAGGTCTCAACCCACCTGCCACAGGCAGGGCCACCAACCTCCATATCTGGTACTAGGTGATAATATGATAGTGAAAAATGATACAGAATATGATATGAAAAATTATAATAGCCAAAGTGGTTGCCTAAGGAAGAATGTAAGGATGAACATACATATTATTCTTCATATTCAGAGTCTCCAAACATTTGCACTTCAGGATCTTTCTGAGCCAAATGTGGTTTCTGCATCCATCGCTACTTAAGTGGAATTCTGCTTCATAATCTTGTCCAAACTTCAAATGAAGTTCTCAAACCTACTAAATAAGCAATAACACGCATGCATGCTTGAGTTTTCTATCCAGTGGATATAAAGTTCTTTGAAGAGGGACACTGATAGAAGGAAAACACTACGGTTAAAAGAAGTGTTTTTTCTTTCCCTCTGTCACAACAATCAGCACTTTCTCAGCTCAATGTTTAACTCTGAATATTCACCGGGCACAATAATCTTGACTAGGTGTGCAAAGTACGCTTTAGGACTCTGATCTTGAACTATTTTCCGAATCATTGATGCATCTTTCAACTTTTTTTTCAGTAGCAGATTTGGTTTATTGAGTTTTTGTTTTTACTTTCCAGAAAATTTCTCTATTGTGTTTTAAAAGATTTATTCTTTTCCTCTCGTTTTTATTTATTCTCCAACTATATGTCTGCAGCAATTTTTGCCATAAGGATTTCTTCCTAGAAAATCAAAAGTAGTGAGAAGCTAGTTTAGTTCAACAAGATGTTAATCAAGGCGATGTTTGGCTTCTTCTCCAAGTGTAAAATAATTGCTTGACAGTTTGTTTAATGTTTGGATCAGTGCAGAAAAGTCCTTCCTTAGGACACATTCAAGAAGCAGATTTTGACTAAGGAGATGCACACTGTGGTTTGAATCTTCTGGAGATCCAAGAAGTCTTGTTAATAATAGCTAAAGCTGAGGATGACAGAGCACAATTCATACGCATAATGACTTCTGTCCTTTGGGATCTCTGTTATGTCATTAATGGATTCTCAGAAGTGTGATTTTTAATTACATCAAAAGGCAAGATATGCCAGCGTGTTACCCAACTCCCTCAGGCCAAATTGCTTTGATTTGCAGCAGTGAATTTCCATTGACTCTGCTGAACAGGATTTGGAGAGCTTGGGAGCTCCACGGGCTAATACTAGTCACTCTTACATAAGAATCAAAGTCATGTTCCGAAATAATAAAGCTGCCAGACAGTAGATGGAGCAAGCCCTGTGAAAGTGTTGTAGAAAACAGGCCTCGTTAGTGTCATAAGAAGATTCCTCCTCAATGCTGTAGACTTTAAAAAAAGTCCAAAATAGAAATTCTATGTCCAAGCTTCATTCAGTGTGGTTATTAGCCGTACAGAAAAATACTTTACAGGAGTAGAAAACACCTGTTTTTCAAGCATAAGATCACTACCTGTAGTACTGTTCAGTGTCATCCCCCTTCAATGAGAGTTTAGTCTAATGCTCGCTTTGTAAGAGAAGGCATGATGCCTGAAGGCCCACAGAGTGTGAGAGACCTAGAATGAGTTAATTTATGAGGCTTTTTCCCCATAAGGGTTAGTAAAGACACTGTGATAAGCAAGAGAACATCCTGAGTCGCCTTCTTTCCTTACTATGATCTTTGAACAACAAATGTTTCCACGTGTACTTTCTAAGAGAGAAGGCAAAAGTCTTTTACCAGCTGCCAGTATTGATCGCTTCCACCTGTCTGAATAGGTAGTGATGAATAAATTCTTTTTTTCCTCAGGTAAAGTTTAAAGTTGCATTTACTCTGCTTTAGTAGATGCCCTGATGTCAAAATAGTTGTTTGTGCAACTTGACAGAAGAATTTAGAAGGGAACAATATGTTGGGACAGGACATCATAGACGTGTGGTATTTCCTTCCCCGCTCCAATGAAGCCAAGGCAACATGAGCTCACCTGAGTTGTAAGTTGACCCTCCAGTCTTTGTACATATTTGAACAGGCAGGTGTGGTTATAGGAACTGGTTTGTTCCCAAAGCTTCTGAAGCATAAATAGAATCAATGGGAGTTATCAGGGTGTAACTTGTCTGTCAATTGCATGTATAATCATCCTAGCACGCTTAACCTGTCACTGTTTCTGGAATATGAAAGGAGACACTTTTTTCCACTCTTTCTGCATTTCTAAACATTTAGATTACGTTTTCACTTCGCATAATCTCTGCAGCTTGAGAAACGAGTTACACTATTGGCGCCAACTGACACCCAGCCAAACTTGCTACCAGAATTTTAATGACATGGTCAGCAGCATCATGCAGGTAAGCTTTCTGCAGCAGTTCTCAGTTTCACAAATCTAGTTCGAATAATTTCTCTATCAATAGTGTGGCGTAATAACCACACGGACTCTGAGGTGGGTTCAATGATTAATTGTTCATCTTTATTCTGTTCTACCTTATTGAAAACCTACTTGGCCTTTATAGACCTTTCTGGCTGATGCAACAACATGCAAAACTGCTCACTCTACAAAACAATACTCTTCAACTCCTAAACTATTGGCTATAACAATTCATCTAACAACAACAAGATTTGAGCAGCTCCTTCAGCATTTTCCTTATCTTGAAGGGCAGAGAAGTCCTTGTCTTCAGGACCACCGGATTTACATAGGCGTTATCTTATACAGGCAACAGTCCACACCCAGAGCTCTTGTTCTGCATTCGTTACGCTTCTTTACAGCTCTCAGGGCTTCCTTTTGATAAGTACAATGGTGTCACCGCGTGCGTAAATAATACAGAGGCCTCTAGTTGCGGTATATGCTTTCTTTCTTTATTGCTAAGGCTAACACCTTTTATACCATTACAGAAATACTGGAAAATTCCACTAGAAGTTAAATCGGTAACATAGCGTTGGGCAATGTAGCAACAAGACAACACAGTATGTCTTACACAGCTTCTTTATCAGTACCATAGACAGACAGTCCATTCTTAGAACAGTACAGTTAGCAAACAGCCACGTTTCACTTCTTCTTTGCTCTTGTTTACTTCATCCATGGTCTGGTCACAAGCTTCAGAGTGTTCTTCTCCCAAGGTCATTTCGCCCAAGGCTGTGTCTTGATTAAGCTTTCAGACCCCCATGGAGACCTGGGTCTAGCTTCCCCATTCTCCTCGTCCCCCACACATTGGTACCTCAATCCAGAGGCTGATCTTCATTCATGAAGTTCGCTGACTTTGCTTGTTGTAATCCCACAAATAGCAACAGCAAGAAGTGAATTTAAAAAGCTCACAAGCTTATTAACTTATTAAAAGGAGAATTGTGTAAATGATAAAAATTACTGAAGGTCAGATTGTTGTGGTGTTCCATACCATACAACATATTTAGAACTAGCTGCTAGATGTGGCTTATTGAAAGGTAATCTTTCTGTAGAAAATCATTTACTTTTAAAGATAAGAATGCCTGACCTGCATTCATGCGGCTAAACATTGCTCCTTTTCCGGTTGATATTTGTTTAAGACAGAGAAGGACATGGCAAAATATAAAAGACTTATGGCCTCAGTATAACAAGAGGTAAGAAAAAATACTGTCTTTTCCTTTTCCTTTTCCTTTTCCTTTTCCTTTTCCTTTTCCTTTTCCTTTTCCTTTTCCTTTTCCTATTTTTCCTTTTTCTATTTTTCCTTTTCTCTTGCTCTTGCACTTTTTACTTTTCCTTTTCCTTTCACTAATGCAGGCTTTCTGTCAGCTTAGTTCTTTGGTTCATTAGACAGACAGCTGTTAGTAAAAGCTAATTTGTACTTCTGAAACTGCTTTTCTCTAGTTTGTAAATCTTCAAGTTCATTTCAGAATCCAGGTGCTGTGTATAAGCACAGACAACAGTTATAAATAACTCTTATGAATAACTGATACCCTCAAAGTGGAACATGAAACATGAAACAACAGTGAACCTGGAATATAAACTCAGGCATAACTAAGATAAATGGGGATTTTCTAGCTTCAGTAAATTATTTCTAAGGGCTTGTAGATTTGTGTGGCTCACAGTCCATTTTGAAACTGCGGACATGGATAAATATACAGACTAATTCCTGGTATATTCAGGAAGAAAAAAGATGGGCAGAAAGGCAGATTTTTATTTTAGTTTATCCTGTTGTTTGCAAAGCCAGCATTTCACCAGGTTACGCTGGATGGCTGTGACCTGCTAGAGTGATAAGTATTGCTGTGGTGAGGAGGTCATGAAGCACTCTGGCTGGGCTTCTGAAACAGCAATGGAATTTTCACCAACTTTTCAACCTGTTGATCTTCCACATGTCCTCTGGTGGTGTCCACTGATCAGCACCAGTGAACTCACCCAAACAGCACAAGTCTCTCTGTCAGCTACAGATCTAGATCTTTTATGTGTGGCTGAAAAACCACTCAAATGCAAAGTTACAGCTCTACAAACCTCTAAACTTCTAGAAAAAGAAGCATCACAGTATCTAAAGCATGAAGAAAGGAGGTGACTGTACTGTACAGGTAAGTAAAGTATAGTACAATGTGAAGCCTCCTGTGCCCTGTGTACCAGGGGGATTTATATTTAGTCATGCTGTCTCCTCTCCTTGTATGCACCTTCCATGAAGTGGTAAACTCTGCTAGAAGCTCTACCAGACCATTACTGGTGTTTTTTTTTTTTTTTTTTTTTTACACAGGTGCTCAAAATCTCAAAATTATGGGTTCAATTGTGATTTAGGCACTAATCCACAGACTACGTTAATGTTCATGTGGTGAAATGACAGTGAAAGAAAAGAAAAATATTGTGGATATTCATTAATATTTCTCAATTCTTCAGAAGGACTAAGTAGGAACATAACAAAAAATAGCCCAAACCAGATAGTACATTTACTGCAGCTAGGAGTCATGTAAAATAGCACCCCTTCATCATTTCAGAGGAAATGTTACAATTAGGTAAAAAGACTTTCAGATTATACGCTTTGATCAGTTAATGATAATAATTCTGAGGTTAATGGCTTTGCTGGAGCAGATTTTGCTTTTCTAAAACATTAACTACACAAAGACTCCTAGATTTAATAGTATTTAAATTAACTATTGTTCTACAGTCAAAAATGATCTGCTAAATTACAATATAATGTTTCAGAGAGATGGAAATGAATGATCGCAATTTGATTTTCTCTGAGGTTTATGAGGATGCTTTATGGTTCCAATTAAAGAATTATTTGACATCAATTTTCAGCAATATAATTTTATGATAACTAGAATTAATGATTTCCATTTTCAAAACAAACAGGATAAAAACCTACTTGCCTTATTGATAAATCCAACTTGTGCTTGTCCTCCGAAAAGTTCCTTTCTGCTTTAATAACTTATGTTAACATAATAAGTGGGAGTAACTCTTAAAATAGCAAAGAAAAAACCCTATGTGAGCAATGGAAAAAATGGATGAACACTGGCTCTAACCCCTTTTACCATGTACCTAGAAGGGAATCTATAGGAATGAGAAGACGAGTCCCATACTAAGGCTGAGTAGAAGGGTAACAAAGATCTGAGGAATAGAGCAGGGATATACTGAGATGCAAAGAAGTTGTTAGGGAAATTGCTGAAATAAAATAAAAAATTAGTACTGAGCTTTTGACAGCATCCAGAATTCATGAGGCCTTTTCTACACTTATGGAAATGTTTATTTTTTTGCTGAAAAATCATAATTTAAAAAAAAAAATTACACTGGACATAGAAAAAAAAACAGTATCCAGGTGGTATTACCTATTACATGCAAAATTTAACCTAGATGTAATTCCTAAAAGCAGAATATCTGGTGCTTTGAATTTATTGTATCATGATAGATTACTCAGTTTAAATGTCATTCTGGAAAAAGTGAAAGTAGAGTCTAATACTCATCTGAAATTTCATTGAAGGAATTTACCAAATCCTGACATGAATAAATTTTCTTACTGGTGTCATTGAATTGGACAAAATGCAATATAAAAAAGACAGATAGGCTAATGTCTAGACAGCAGTGAAGGAGGAAAAGTTCCCCTATGTTTGCAAATAATAAAAAATATGGTGTACTGTGAATGAAATATTAAATATTCTTTAGGTAAAAAGAACAATTTACCACCTTAGACTACTTACTTTACAGAATATAATGTGCTATAACACTTTGGATCTCATGTATCAAAAGTTATTGGTCTTGGTTCTCTACTTGTTACTTCGTAGAATCGTGTATTAGAAATATTTCTGGTCCTTCGATATGAATCAAAAAAAATAAAATAAAAAAAGACAACCAACAAAAGAAACCCGGAAAGCAACAAGCGAACAGAAAAAACACAGGTTCTTAACAGAGCACTCAGTTCATTGCTGCTTTAATTGCAACTGCTCCAAGTCATCATGTCCACTCCCATTATTCTCCTGAGTGTTTTCTAACAGCAGTAGAAAACTGTGGCAAGAGAGAATGATCTCTTCCTGTATCTCTCTCTCACTTTTTACAATAATATTTCCTAGGACTGGGATATCTTCTGTGAGAGATGTTCAGCCAAAGCATCACTGTGAAAAATATTTCTAGTGTAAAGTCTCAACGCTTATTCCAAAAATAAAATATTCATTATTTTCAAATTCGGAATGTAATCTTCAACGCATTCAGATACTTTCAAGACCTTTTTTTTCTTTTTTTGGCAAAGTCTTCTAAGCATTATGCATGCACCACCATTGCTTGGAAGTAATTTAGTACAGTGCTGTGTTGCTTACTTTTACTTGTGCCTTCACAGGTGGAAAGACAGGTCACCTATGTCTGCAATAACCTAGCCCTGACCCACGGTGGAACCTGATCCTAAAATCTTCATAATTGCTCAGAGAATCATATGCATTACTAAAGTTATACCCTAATTAAACTGAGTTGAGCGTAAAGGGAATTTTGCATGTTGGTTGTTGGCGTTGTAGTTACAGTGAGGAAATACTCCTTCACCAAATGACTGGAAACGTCAAATCCCAGGAGATCCTTCTGGTAAGAGATAAAAAGATAGAGAAACTGGAATAGTTTTTAAGAGGATGTAAGAAGTAAAGATCATGTTGATTACTTTGAGACAGAAGCATGTTTTATACTCATTATTCTTACAAGATTTTTCAAAAAATCTTTACTTCCTCAAGGTGGAAATCAATATCCCTCTCCTCTTCCATGCCCAAACCTCCCAGCTGATTGTGAAACAGGTGATCAATTCCTTTGGCCAGTCACAAATAGAGGAGGGTTATGTAGTTCATATGTGTACTGGTTTATGCAGCTACATGCTGGTAGCAGGGGATTCTGCAGGGGTAGCCTCTGTGAACAGAGCTTGGCACTGCCCCATGTCAGATCAAAGCCAGCTCCAGCTGCTCCAAGTGGGATCTGACACTGCCAGAGCTGAGCCATGAGCTCAGCTCATGGGTGTGCTCTGAGAGAGCAGACCAAAGAAAGGGAAAAGCTGCTGAGCAACAGCAGCTGGGAGAGAGGAGTGAGAAATGGGAGGGAAGCAGCTCTGCAGGCACAAGGTCAGGGCAGAAGAAGGGCAGGAGGTGCTCCAGGCATAGAGCAGAAGTTCCCTGCAGCCCAGGAGAGGCCCATGGAGGAGCAGGCTGTCCCCATGCAGCCCATGGACACCACTTGGAGCAGATCTCCACGTGCAGCTGTGGAGGAGCCCACGGTGCAGCCATGGATGAGGCCTGAAAGAGGCCACAGCCATGGAGAGTCCCTGCAGGAACAGCCCCAGGCCAGAGCTGCAGCCATGGAGAGGAGCCCGTGGTGGGGCAGGAGGGCTGGGGGAGCCGCAGCTTGTGGGGCCCCGTGCTGGAGCACTGTACTCCTGAAGGATTATAGGCCCAATTCTGTTGTGAATCGTGCTAATACAGAAAGGCCAGAGCAGCTTCAGTGACTTTTTATTCTATAGTGATAAAGTCAGACAGTAGGAGTGATAATAAAGTGTGGTTTCTAGTGAGAAATTACAGAAGAAATTGAAAACAAAAGGATGATTTTACGTCAGGGAAAAAAGCAATAAGTAAAAGTAAAATGAAATGAGACGTTTAAGTGGAATCAGTCAAAAACAGTGCAATATTAATGGAGGTTGTGAATTTTGTGTGGGTTTGTCTGAGAAAGATCAATTAAGATGAATGCGTTGTTCTGGTGGGTTTTTTTTGTTTTGTTTTGTTTTTTTCTATAATAGATTGTTGGGTTTTTTCTTACATTGTGAAGAATTAACTTACAGTAATTTATGATATTTTGAAGGACCAAGATTTTCAATGTCTTTGGACCAATGAGAGTGTCTTCTGTGGTGGTCACAGTTTACTGGTACTGGAAAACAAAAGTGCAATTATTCACAGTAATCTGCAATTTGGTGCCTATCGTATAAAAAGAAGAACCAGTCTTTTTTATATCTCCCCATGGAAAGACTTACTGGGCATGAATTTGGCTCCAGCTTGTCAGAGAAGACATCAGCACTTTGGCTTTCAGTTCCTAGTGGTACACATTTGTTCCAGGTGAATTTAGAAAGGAAATGTTTAAGAGAAAAACAGTACCAGACTACTGGCTGACATTTATGAACAGCACACATTTTGCCTGTGAACAATAGTCTTGATATCTCAATGAGAATTTCATAGTCTAAAGGAGACACAGCCAAAACATTTATAACAAGATCAAGCAATAGAGGGAAGAATACATTAGCAGAAATGATCCCTACTACGCTACTAATTAGTGTGCTTTTCCAGCCCAGAATCAGAGGGGAACATCTTGGCAGAATATTAGTCTATTACATGGTTTCTTGAACATTTCAGGTGCTTGTGACTTAATTTTGAATCTATAGATTAAATTTCTCATTAGAAAAGACAGACAATCAACACAAACTATCCATCATAAACCCAGAATTCAGAGCAATCCAGCTGAAATCCAGTGTGAAACCTCAGTTCTGCCTTCAGTCTCAAAGCTTCATTTCAAATGTCCATCCTTCTCTTGGCTCCTTCCTTCCCTCCCCATCATTAATGCCTCATGCCCCTTTCCTCAGTAGCAGCCCCCCAGAGGACTTGTTCTCTTCTCTCCGTGACCCTTGTCCACATTATTAACAATGAAAGTGAGGCAAGGATAAATAAAAAGCATGGAAGACAGCATTAGCTACACACCATGAACAAAACAGTTAATTTCAGCAATTGCAAATGTAGGTTCAACAGCTCAAATTCATGTTAGTTTTGGCTTGATTAATTGTTTTTCTCTGGGAGTGGGGAGCATATAGTGTTATACTGGATAAATCATGTCTTAGGTCTAGTCGTTTACAAATCTGAGCTCCTAGTGAAAAAGAACATTGGAAGGGGAAAAGATGTGAAAAATATGAGCACTTTATAATAAAATATTGCAAAACCAGAGTGATTGCTGCAGTATTGAAGAAATGGCTGAAACAGTAAAAATTAATCAGTGGGTATTCTAAGGGACGCTATATGACAAATAAAACAGCACAGAGAATTTCTATGTGATAGTAAGTGACAGAAGTTCTGACACTGATTATAAATAAAGAAAATAATTCACTACATCTTAGATAGCTGGTTTGCTGCACCAAGAAATTCTGCGACAGCAAAATACTGCAAACAGTTAGTGAGTTGAGCAATCCAAGTTACAAAATTTTCAGTTTGCAGGGTGTATTTTAAGGCAATAGCTATGAAAGTCTCCAGATCCAGACTAGCTTTATTGAAATTAATTGCATGTCATTAAGTGTAATGCGATGCATTTTTCTTGTAGCTTTCAAGAATGTTTGAAGCAAAGATTTTTGAAGCACAGTTTCACATCCAGTGATCTTTGGGCAAAATATTACCAGTTGGACTATCTGGATTACTGCTACCTTGGAACAAGAAAATAGTTTGAATTGAGGCTAACGAGGAACACAAGTCTTCATCTGCTTCATCTCTCAAGTAGGTGTGGTGATTTAACCTAAGTAGGCAGCTCAGCACCACATAGCCCATCTTTCACCAGTACATCAGTTTAATGTACATCTTTTTAATGTAATTGCTAGGTGGGATTTGCTTATGAAGCCTCCTACACTGGAATAATTTTATTTGATCACTGCTTACAGGAATCTCATTAATTTGCATTTATAAAAGTGATGCTTATCCTATTTTCTAGAAAGTAATTGGATTTCTCTAAGAATATTCTTAGAATGATTTATAAGACGTGTAGGAATTTGGCATCTGTTGTGATCTATCTACAAAATTCTACATTTGTTCTACAAATTAAGTCATGCTACCTGTCTTTCTACTTCATTACTAATCTTGTCTTTTGAATTCTATCATTGGTTTAGAACAAATACTTCAAAATTCAACTGTGCAGTGTAAATAGAGAGGAAAAAACTGATAACAGAACATTTCCTACCTACAAAGAGGAACTAATTTGAAAAAAAAAAAAAAAGGCACTTTCTGTTTTTCAAGTGACAGACATTGGCATACAATGTAGTTTTTTATATAGAAGAAGATGAAATTAATTCATTACTTACCTCTGATGCATAGATTAGTGCCCAAGTTAAAATTACATCAGCATTTTTTGGGCTGCCAAGTGCAAAAAGCCTATCAACATACTGGAGTGACTCCAATAGTGGCCATTAATATAGTCCAAGGGCTAGAAGGAGAACGGGGAGAAGCAGAGGGAAGAGTTTGCTTAGTTTAAAGAAGAGAAACTGAGTGAACATCATGTTGCTGTTTACAGCTGCCTAAAGGACGAGTGAAAGAAAATGAAACCAGATTCTTTTTGAAGATGCATATTGAAAGCAAAAGAGGCATCTGACGCAAGTTGCAGCAAAGGGAATGATAAATAAGAAGAAAAGAAAGGAAAAAAAACTCAAAATGCTTACGCTGAAAGTAATAAAACACTGGAACAGAGGCTTAGAGAGGATGTGAAAACTATCCCTGGAGATTCAAAACTGGACTGGACAAGACACCAGACAACCTGCTCCAATTTTAATTTTTTTTTCTGGATTCGAGCAGGGAGGTTGGATGAGATTACTTCCAAAGTTCATGTGTTTTTCATGATACTAGAACTTTCCATTTTGATTCTTGTTCCTCAATAGCATTGAAACGCTGCTAAGGCAGAAAGAAGTCTGAAACCACCCATACAGACCATGTCACGGTTGCCTTGTCACAAGTTTTCTTCAGAGAAGAGGTATAAGTAGTATGGATAACTACATCTAGGACAGAGGAGTAAAAATGAAAGCCTTAAGTTGGCAGTGGAAAAAACTGAGTTTCTTGGTGCTTGAGATTTGGATTCATGTCCTGAAAAACTTTTTAAACGTACAATGTGCATTGTTTTAGCACTTGAGTTAATGTGGAAAAACGCAAGTTTGCAAAGGACTTCAACTCCAACCTTTTTTAATTAGGCTGTCACTATTTACAGATATAGTCTTGGCATTACAGGTAAAGGGCAGCTCTTCAAGAGACTGTTTGTGTACGGCAATTTCTTTTTCTCTGGAATGTGTTGCTGCCTCCTGCTGTCACTTGATTTATAAACTGAAAAAACATTAACCAGCTAATCAAAATTATCATGCATTTACTCATCAGAGTTTTGTTATTATGTATCCAAAATTGCAGCATGAGGAATTAATCTCCTCCTTAATGGAGCAACGGAGGAACTATTTCTTGATATTTTGTTTCTTTCTCAAATCCTATAGCGTATGTGAATTTTAGCGACATTCTGGTATAATTTGTCAGATCCTACTGTATCAAGACCATCCCACTCCTATAGAATTAGTAAAATAAATCCTGGTGTTTCCTCTTTTCCCCTAGTTGATTAATACTGCAACTCCTCAAAGAACAGTTCCTATAAATGCCAAAGAAACTTGTTGATGAAGGGAAAGTACTCTATCCTGTGTGACCACCAGCACCAGAACCATTACTTTTAAGAAGTTCCATTCTGCTGGGTTAGATTAGATCTACTAAGCACAGGGTCTACACACAGGGTATTTGTATTTAAATATCAAAGTGAAAAAATCCAAAGAAGTCATATCCCAATAGCACTTCCTTGTTTCTACTTGAGTTTTCTGTCATGTCTTTTATCTGTGATTGCTTTATGTCTCCGGTCAGTGAAATTTTCAGGGAGGAGCATGTGGCTGCATCTAATAGGGCTGAGTTTGTCTTGGCAAAATATACACCAGGAATGTAAGATGATATGTTATTTAATTGTGATAACACCTTCAAAGCACATCTGAGGTCATAGTATTCTTGAGTTAGATACTGCACAGTAAAAGTCTGCAATTGAATTTTTCTCATTAGGAAAAAGTACCTGGAGGCAGATAAGTTTTCTTATTATGGTGAAGATGGCAGTGCTGGCTGGAAGCTATTGCAGAACAAAGATAACAGCTGGTCATTATCTTTCATTGATACTTGAGAAGAAAATGAATCAGGATACAACTGGTTCCAAACAAGACTGCTATTTAATTAGTTTTATTACAGCAGTCACAGGACTAAAGAAGTAAAATCTGAGAACTTTCTACTAAGAAGATACTAGAAGAATAATCTAGTAACATCTCAGAAGGGATTGCTGCTGCTTGCTGTGACTGGAAGCATTCTCAACTATGTCTTATCAAGAGTCAGAGGCCCATGGACTGGTTCCCAAGAGGGAACCAGAAATGTGCTGTCTTAGTTTCTAACAGAAGTTACGTTTCTCATAGTGTCTAGTATGAAGCTATGTTTTAGCCTCAGAAGAGAAACAAAACTGATAACATTTTGGCAGTATTGAACNCATACATGAAATATGGCTACCACAGTAGCAAATGCACAGAAAAACCCAGAGTCTCATGTCAGGATCCATATCTGTGTATTATTAACTATCCTACATAACAGACTGAATGACCTTGTCTGTCTGAGAACAATAGATGTTTCTGTTTTCATCATGTTTTCTATCAAGGCAATGACATGAAGGTTATAGGTTTTGAACAAGGAAATACAAGGAAGTACAAGGAATGTTTTAGAGTTTTAATTTTCTTTACACTTACAAAGTAAAAACAAAGCTTTAATACTTAACAAGGTAACATGCACTTAATAACCATCACTGAAATGCATGAGTTTTACAAATAAAGAATAATTACTTCTATTCTTCTACCACATTGTTTGCTCAACCGGCTAGTTTTATGTTTTTGTTGCCCTCTTTTTAATGTTTTAATAAAAAATATTTAAAAAATATTAAAAAATAAAAAAGGTTTTGTTGCTTATATACATTAAGTATATTATATATTTTATATGTGGCCCAAGACAATTCCTCACTCAATGTGCCCCATGCAAGCCAAAAGGTTGGACATCCCTGGTGTGGTCCCTCATTGCCCTGTTCCAAGTAATGCCTAGCTCTTCATTTATTGAGTGGCATCTTGCTGCACACAGGTGTGAAAAGTAAATGCCACATGCACCAGAACCCGGAGAAGTCAAGTGCTGTTGGGTTTACTCATGACACCAAACTCAGTCCCTGGTTCCCGTCACCTTTATATTGAGTATCTGAAAATAATTCATTTCTGAATGAAAAATGTGTTATCTGGGCTATAAGATACATAATACCAAGGTGATCACAGCAAGCAGCTCAAAGAGTTTCAGAAATGAGAGAAAACATATCTGAAGCTTCAAGATACTTCCTTAAATCACACCACCAGGATGTCCTGCAGCTGGTTAAATTCCTTGGACTCTAAAACCAGAACTGTGATGGTCTATGGCTCTCATTTATTGCATCTACACTGATGGAGCTGTTGGAGTGGGTCCAGAGGAGGGCCACTAAGATGATGAGAAGGCTGGAGCACCTCTCCTACAAAGACAGGCTGAGGAAGATGGGCTTGCTCAGCTTGCAGAAGAGTAGGCTCCGGGGAGACCTCATTCCAGTACTTAAAAGGAGATTATAAACGGACTTTTCACATGGTCTAATAGGGATAGGACAACTGGAAATGGTTTTAAACTAAACGAAGGGAGACTTAAATTAGATGTTAGGAGGATTTTTTTCACTCTGAGGGTGGTAAGGCACTGGAACAGGTTGCCCAAAGAAGTTGTGGATGCCCCATCCATGGAGGCTTTCAAGGCCAGGTTGGATGGAGCTCTGGGTGGGTGGCCACCCTGCCCATGGCACGGGGTTGGAACTGGATAGGCTTTAAAGTCCCTTCCAACTCAAGCCATTCTGTGACTCTATGATTTTATGCTTCTATGATTCTGTGATTCTATTAATAAAACGTACTGCTCAGGGCTGGGGACAGGAGTCATTTTTGCAACCTTGGCTCCATGTTGGGAAATGATTCCACTGTACAGGAATCCAGCCATGATCATTTGCTCTACCAAAGGCAACAGAAATAGCAATGTGTCTTCTACATGGTTGGGTCTAATACCTGCCTCTCCATCTGGGAGTTTTCAGAAGTATGTGATACTATCTTTTAAAGACCTCTTAGTCACTCTTTGTTAGCCAGAAACTGTATGTGGAGTTTTAAAAACCTTTGGCTTAGATGTGACTGATTTTGGAACTGGCTTTTTTCGTGATGTGACAGAGACATTGAAATGACATCAAATTAAATGATGTTTCCCATAAAAATATGATTATGATGCATTGCATTTTCAAGCTTATATTTCTGTGACTGCTCGGCCAGAGAATCTAATGAAATTGTTCTCTGAACCTAATAGAATGGATCATTCTTTAAACGATACCTTTCTCAAATGAAAAGGCTTTGAAATAGGCTTTTAAAAACATGTTGACCTTCAAAGTACTTACAGGATCAGGACCTACAGGGACAAAAACAGTTATCTAGAGCAACATAGTAATGAACAATTTCTTACTAAATCACCTTTAATGAAATCTGAGAATTAAATGGAGACTAAAATTCTTCATAGGTCTCAACAGTACTATTTCCAATTAGTGGAATTTTTTTTTATCTTGATGGTCTTTGTATCAGGTCTTAAAGTCACAACTGACCTGAGCTGAAAATTACTGTTTGTCACAAGAGTCATAGGAGGAAATATCGTATATGCTTGCTCTGTTCTTATTCTTCCCTGGACATCTATATGTGGATGATATTCAAGATACACAGACACTTTATGCCTGGACATCTGGACAGCTGTTAGATGTCTATAAGTGCAGTCCAGGATGCATTCATTAGCAAAGTGAATAGCATTGTGAGTACAATTATCTATATGAAACAGTCAGGTTAAGAGTTTATGATCTCCATACTTAGGTCTACTGAGTTATTATACTATTACATTTAGCCTGCTGAGTGATTATATTATACCCCATCATAAGCATCATCAGCTTGAGCAATGATCCTGAATTACGCCTTGCTATATGTTCTTATTCCTTCTCTCTCACTTTCTGTTCTAACTGCTTGATGTCTTTATTCCACATACTTTCTCACCTTTTCATGATGATCATGATAAAATAAAACTCCATTTGTAAGTTTAAATGCTTCTCAAAGTATAATAAAGTCAAGAGATTTACATAAAGAATACCAATTGAAACTGTAGCATTGTGCTGCTGATGATAGAAAATACTGAAATATGTGCTAGTAATCTTTCTGTGAATAATTTAAGTGGGGGGGAAAAAGCTTACTTTATTGTAAGTGTTGTCCTTTTTGACCCACGATAACCCCAACTTAAGCGTCTTCATGGAAATCTTCACTAGGTGATTTAGCAGAACTCTTCCATTTATCAATTCTCTGTGTGCACAGGGAAAGCTGCTGAGGGCAAAAACCATCTAGTTAGTGCTTAGAGGGCATCTTTTGTCTCAAAATGAGGAAATAAAAGCAATATAAAGTGAATTGATGTGGCTAAGGGCTGTGCATTTTATAGTTACACAAAGGAAACCTACAACCCTGCTGTTGCCTGCTCTGCTGTGGCAGATGAGGAGCCACCCACAGCTCCTGTCACAGTCACACAAACGAGCAGTTTGACTGCTTACACTGGAGTGAGCCTAGTTTATACTATGTCAGAGCAAGTCCCACAAGGAGCATAAACTGTTTGAGTAAGGAAAACTTTAATTCTAATACTCTGTCATTTCAGAATTTTCTGGGCAAACACTGATGATTATTTAATTGGTCATTAATTAAAAGCACAGGAACTTGGCATTTTTTGTTTCACAATTGGAAAACTTGGTATTTGTTGTAAAAGTTGTAGCTATTCTTATCTAAAACATACATCCAGTCTACCACAAATCATCCATTTGAGAATATATTTCATGGGTCATGAAGATGCACTATGTTGTGAAATTGCTTACACAACATCCGAGCCTTTAAAGGTCTCTGCTGGGAAAATCGATTTTTCTTGTATTTATCTAATCCACGTAACCAAACAGAATGATCACATCTTCAGACTTGCATTGACTTATCTTGTTGGTTTTACTTTTCCCTTTATTTACTTTTTCTTAAGGGGAAAGTTTTAACATAACAAAAATGTTTATAATTTTCTATATATTATGTATAGCTATCAGTTAGCAATAGGGCGATTTCAAGATAACCTATAAGCTGTAAGCAGTATCTTCATTGCAGACTGTATTACTAATATTTCCAATCCTAATACAACTTAACTATAACTTCAACTGATTTCATCTGTAGCCTATTAAAATCATTTGTTTCCCTGTTCACCGTAAATTAAATGTTTTAAGTCCACAACAAAAGATTTTGGCTAGTAACAGCAGCTTTTGGCATGTAAAAGGCAATAACTTCTAATATCTAACCTGCGGCTACTCTGTGGCTAAAGGAGAAACAGCTTGTAGAGTAAATTATCAACTTAATAATTCTTCCCATTTTCTCCTATTTAAGGAGATTCACTTAGAAAGCAGAAAGAAAGAAAAATAAGCATTCATTATTCTTTCCCAGGCAAGAAATGTTATACTCTGGGAAGCTTTACTCATCAGAGAAAACTTTAGTGTTAGTCTACTTCTAACATTCGTAAAATATATCTGTCATAAAAACATTCTTATAACACTGTTAATCAGAGGCATGTTGTTTATTTCAGGTCCTGATAATGTATCTTATGGATAATCAACAAAATTAAACTCAGGGAAATTATTTTGCCCTTGATGAGGGTTTGTTGTGGTTTGACCCAGCAGACAGTTAAGCCTCACGCAGTCGTTCACTCGCACTTCCACCCCAAGTGGGATGGGGGACAGAACTAGGAGAAAATACAGTAGAACTCGTGGGTTGGGATTAAATCTATTTAATACGACAGCAAAGGAAGTAAAAGAAATGACAGTAGTTGTATATATATATATATGTAACAATAAATGATATACAAAACAAGGGCTCACCGCCCATTGACTGATGCCCAGCCAGTCCTCAAGAAGCAGCCCCTCCCTGGCTAACTGCCCTTCCTTATATTTGAATAATGTCGTATGGTATGGAATATTCATTTGGTCAGTTTGGGTCAGCTGCTCTGGTCCTGTCCCCTCCCAGCTCCCTGTGCCCCCCCAACCCCTTCACCGGCAGAGCAATACGAGACGCTGAGAGTCTGAAACATCCTTGGCTCTGTTCAACGCTGCCAGGTGTTATCAGCTTTGTTTTTCTTCTGAGAACAAAATATAGCTTCATACCAGATGCTACCAGAAAGGCAATTTCTGTCTCAGCTAGAAACTAAGACAGAGTTGAAATGTGTGTATTTTGTGTGAAGAGCTTCTTTAGAACCTGTTCTACTGAACTCTGGGTTTAGACTGAAAGTGAAAGTCTAAGATTACAGTAAATACTTGTAGGGGGCATTAGTGGGAAGGTTTTCGTAGTGAGTGGCTGGACTGCAGGGGTGGCCTTGAAAACATGTTAATGAAATGGCAATAAACTCCCACGAGAAAGGAGGAACAAGGCGAGAGCAGCAGTAGTGCTGCATGGTGGAGCTCATGGCACCTCCATGGGACAGTGACTACAGCCATCTGTAGTGACAACAGGACAGTATGACGCTAACCACACTGGACCAGGGGAAACAAGGATGAAGGAATAAGCAGAGGAAGAGAAGGGTAAGAAAGAGGCCTCTATTTACTGACCACAGGCTTCATGGACTGTGGAGATGACGAAGTGGAGAGACAAAGAAAGGCAGAGGAGAAGTGTCTGGAGAGAAGCTGAACCTGGGGAAAGGAAAGGAAAAGTGTTTTCCATATAAGTGTCTGTCTTCTTTGTTTCTCAATATCTGAATCAGCAATTATGTTAGTTTTTGTTAATTACCAATAAATTAAGTTAAATTCCCCAAGTTGAGTTTATTTTGCTAGTGACGTTTCTTATGTCAGGATGTAGGGAGAGATGCTTGTACTTGGTTGTTAAAAATTTGGCATCAGGAATCATTTATCAATTGAACTGGCAATTAATTTAAGGTGGTAGGAGGAGTTTCAAAAGTGCTCAGTATCCTGCAGTTTTTGATTTTTTGTTTTTCTCTATATAAATCTAACTCCGAACAGCAACAGAGCACCAGGATATAAACAAGAGCAATATGGAGCATGTAGGGATGGATTCTACTGTAACTTCAGTTGACACAATTTCCTTTGCTATCACTCCAGGATATTTGTATACATCTGAGAACCAAAATAGTCATAAAATTAGAGAATGATAAATCATATGTCAAATATTGGCAAATATTTGGCTGCTGAACTGTTTATGAATGCTTGAAAATATCTCTGAAAGGGCTGGTTATGAGAAATATTGAATCATAGAATCATAGAACATAGAGCTGGAAGGGACCCACAGGGATCGAGTCCAACTCCTGGCCCCACACAGGACTACCCAAAAATCAAACCCTGAGTCTGAGAGCATTGTCCAAATGCTTCTTGAATTCCAGCAGCCTGGGGCTGTGACCACCACCCTGGGGAGTCTGTTCCATGCCCACCATCCTCTGGTGAAGAATCTTTTCCTCATCCTCATATCCGATGTGAATCTCCCCTAATGCAGCTCCATGCCATTGTAAATACTTACTACAGCAAATGCTTAGCTACTTGTTGACTGAACTCTTTGAATGGATATGCTTCTATTGAAAAGCCTCAGTTATGAGTTAAACCAGTGCTTAGTAGCAGTATAACTCCTACTTTCATATTTTTCCCTTTCTCTTTCTATAAATGAAATAAATTCTTCATTTCAGGTTCACTCACAGAAGATATTTACCATACCATCAAAATTTTTATGATAGGATAAATTTGAGGGGGAAAAGGAGAATTCAAGGGAAAAATATTGTTTAAAGATGAAGTCCGAATTATAAAATAATTCATAGAATCTGAACTCAGTAGGATATATGATTAAGAATTCAGTTGCTTAACTGTCAAAATAATTTTACTCTGTGGTTATCCCCAGAAGTGATGCTTCCATGTGTTTCCTGTAATGCAGAAAATTCCATCTTTCCCTCTTGGGACTACTAGAGCTCTCTGTCACTCTCTCCTCATTTCAGTCCTTTGGATGATTCTGACTGGCATACTGTTGAGAAATGTTCCAAAACAAATTTGTAGGCAGTGAGTTGATAGCTTAGTTAACAAAAAGCCAGAAAACGTCTGTTCAGGATTCATTTAGTTGATCTCAGTAGTGAAAACTGCTAGATTTACATTCTTTAATTAACCAGTTTGCAATGAATTTGAAAGATCTGTGCACTTGTGATTTAGCTCAGAAGCATGTGTGCTTCTACACAAAGATATACGTATGCATATATGAATGCAAGTTAGCTGAAGGAATGCTATGATTAAATTTTATATTTATTTTAAATTTGTGTTTTTATAGAAATGCAAGACTTGAACAAATATCATCAAAAAACGTTAAGAATCAAACATTTATTAAAGCAGATCTGTAAGATAACAGCATTCCCATCCTTTGAAGCATCATTTTTTTCTTCTTTGCAATGGAATAAACATTGTTTTTCATGGGCGACTCCAGTTAAGAATGCACTTGCTTGGATTGAGAGAGATTCAGATTTAAGCCACTTATCTCATTTATCACTGCAAAGCTCAAGTTAGGCCTGGGCCTCTCATGGTATTGCGTGTAGGACATTTCACTGTTTTGGCTGGTAGCACAGGCTAGCTGTTGCTTACTGCTGAAAAGAAATTTACTTTTCCAACTCTAAAGAGAGATTCCTTCCCCCAAGATATAGGCAACCTGGTGTAATACTGCAAAGTTTTAGCAATTTGAAATTATCCTGTGGGGAAAAAATCCTGGATTGAAGGATTTAAGGCACAGAGAGAAAAGTGATAAGGTTTTACCTAAACAGTAGGATAAAATATACCACATTTAATCATGCAGAGGGTCATCCACAATCATAGGAAGGACATATATCGAACATATTTTAGCTATATGATTTTCATCTAAACTATGTCTTTTCAGGCTTGGAAATGACTTCATGTTTCTGTAGACTTCACATTTCTTTTTGAGATATAGTTATCGGAAGTGAGTTTTGGAAGTGACTGATGCCTGTATTCTCAGGAAATCTCTGAACTAATGGTGGTCTGCAAATGGAACTGTGCAGGTGTTAAAACCTCTCAATTTATATTCATTTTCTTCTTTCAGAGTATGTCAAGAAATATGGATTTTCTCTATAAGCAAATATTTCACTAGTGACATTTTACAGAAAGCCTAAATAACGATGAGGGCTTGAGGCAGTTCATCCCAGGAGAGTACCCAGATAAAAATTACAGGCCTGTCATTGATGCTAAGAGAATACCTAGAAAGGTCATCCATACTCTCTGCAGTATATTAAGAAAACTTCCAATTGTGTGAATTTAAAGGATGGAACAGATGGCTGAGGCTCAGCAAGATTTTAGGAGTATAGTAGTGGGCTCAATAAGGATGGTACATGGATTCCAATTAAAAGTTTCATTTTGTCCAAAGTAATATTTTATTTATGAAGAAACATTTCCTTGGGTTTATGCTATCTACTAGACGAATTCATGCTGGCATGTAGAAAGTATTTATTCTCCTTATAGAAAACATTGTTAGCATTCTTAATCTCACGCTAAAAATCATTTTTAAGTACAGTTGTTCAGAAATTATTTTTATTACACGGTAAATCTAGCATTTCAACATTTATTTTTGTCTCAGAATAATATAAATTGAGATATCAATCTTTCAACTGATTGAACAGTTCAAAATATATTTCTGGAAAAGTTGCAATTTTTCACCAAAGTGCAGTACTTCATTCAAATTCCTGACATTTACTTTTTGATTAGTTTTTATTTTCCTACTAAAAAAAAAATAGCATTGAATTTCCAGTCAGTTTTTATTTTGACTGCTGCTTCCCTTATTTTAATGTCAAGAAAAGAGGAGAGAGAGATGAGAGTTCCCGTCGAATCATTCTGATCAGGAAGTACATTTAAGAATTTTGAGATAATTTTAACATAAAGTAAATAGGAAAATCTATCTTTCAAGTTAGCTATTGGGATGCTGTGAAAATAATTTACTGCTTGAGGGCAGTTATCTTAGATATTTTTACTTTCCATATTCAGAATTTCATGGCATGCTTCTTCCTGCACAACTTTTCAAGCTAACTTAGTAAGAGGTAATAGAATACTCTGTGCTCAATATCACTAGTAGGCAAGTGATAATCTACAGCACTCACACAAATATAGAGCTCTAGCAAGAATATCTAATTTACTAATATATCTAGATATTTTAAAGATTACTCTTAAAGTGCACTGACCCAAAAGATAGCATAGCTTCAAAGACAAAAGGTCATTTGGGGTTAGAGGAACTAAAAAGAAACATTTCAGTGGAGCAGACTGTTCAAGGCAGTTGTGCAGTTTCCATGTTTAGAGTTTTTGAAGGTCTGATTGAACGAGTAAGCTGGTGTGAATTTAACGTTTCTCCTGTTTTAAGCAGCACACCAAACCAGAGACTTCTGGTCGCATCCAGTAACAATGTGACGTAGTGATTCTATAATCCTTTTCTCCACAGTTTTTTCTTTTATGACAAACTAAATCACATTATGTCTTTTTCAAAATCTGTTACGAAAGGCCACAAAGAAGTCCAAATTTATGAGGGGTGCTCCGAAAATAATGCCTTATATTTTATTATTTTGGACCATGATATCAGAATCAGATGTTGGTGGTATGGTAGTAGAGGTTGACCCTTCCCACCAATATTCCATTACATTTTGTTGCTGTATGACAGATGGCAGTAGAGGGGCAGTCTGACTAAATGGCGTCTGACATGGAAGTGCGTATGAAGCAAAGGAGTGGAACTGAATTCCTCCATGCGGAAAAAATAGAACCCATTGACATCCATCAATGCTTACTGAACATTGATGGAGACCACACAGTGGATGTGAGCACAGTGAGGCCGTGGTGGTGCATTTCAGCAGAGGTAAAAGCGACAGTGGTCACCTCTGCTGGTGCAGATTTTGACGAGCATGGCATGTAGACTCTTGTTCATTGCTGGTGAAAATGAATAACTAATGGTGGTGACAATGTTGAAAAATAGTGTTTTGTAGCTGAGAATTTGCTCTATCGATTAGTGTTATTGTGCTCTTTGTATCTGTTGTAATTTTCTTGGAAATATATAGGAGGCATTATGTTCAGAGCAGCCTACATATGTACATAGATGTTTCAGCTCAACACACTGGTAACAGGAGGCACAGTTTGATGTCCAGGTAGTTTGTTCTTAACCATGTTGTATTGGGTGAAGAAATTGTCATGGTTTACCTTGGCAGGCAGCTAAGACGCTACATAACATTTAATTCTTTGAACTTATAGCTGATATTAAAGATCCCATGAAAGAATTTTCAAGATTAGGAAAATTATTGACATTGGTCAGGAACTGGTTACAACCAACTCTTCTGTTATGCATTTCTTTAGTATTGATTACATAAGTGTATGTTTGAAGAAAAATGTTTGGATACTCTTATTATTCCGTCCTCTTTCGCACTACAGGAGACAGCAGTGTGAAGAACCTTGAAGATATTCAGAGGATGATTATGAGTGACTGCACACCAAATTCTAGGAGGATAGAAGCTCTGCTGATTGCCAGGGAGAGATGCCATCTGACAGATGATTTCAGCGTGTAAAAATCAATTAAAAAAAAAATAATAAAAAACACCAACCAAACAAATAAAGCAAGCAAGCAAACAAACAAAACAGTATTTCATCAATAAAAGCAAATGGAATTTATACTGGCATAACACTCAGGATGTGTCTTGATAGTTTTGATAGATGTATCTTACTAATTTCCTTATATAAAACATTAATTCATAGTTTATGGCACATATATGTCTCTAGCTGTGCAGTTGCTCTTTTTATTGTTGGTTTAATACAAACATTATTTGTCACTTATGACAGAATGGAAAATGTCTTCTTTTAATGTGACACTGGATGAAAGGTGTTTGAAACATTAGTCTATCCCAATAATACATAACACTGATCTTAGCAATCTTGAAAACTAGAAATCAATAATAAATAATATTTACAGCACAAACAGAAGATAATAAAGTACCTTAACTCCTCAAACAAAATTATGAATGTACCAAGATGCATGCATATTCTGTATGTGTTTGTATATGTATGTCACCTGATTTTATGATAAATTATTGCAATATTACTGTGAATCCTGGTTATGAATAAGCTAAAAAAATCTAAATGGAGCAATAGTTCATACTGGATAGATAGAGTTCAAAAAGAAGTGACTTCTAATGGGCTCCATTTTGCAAAACTGCCAGATGTCACCAATATGATTAAATTCATTTGACTAAATCACAATAAGCCTGCAATACCAAGAATAGAATTTATTAAGTCCCTCTGCCAAGGCACTCATAACCTTGGCAAGACCCTTAAAATCCAATAAATAAACACTAATGGAAACCTCCAAAAATTTATTATTAATAAATACGACTAGAAATCTTGGACAAAGAAGTGCGCATTATAAAAAAAGTTTGTTTATATATTGCATCAAGAAGAGTGAGTGAGACTGTCTAGAGCATTTTCCCAGTACAAGCCTGAGCTTAATTTAAGTCCACAGTCATATCTTATCTGTGTTTTATGGACACAAAGCCACACTTTCTAGGCTCTCCCTAGAGGGTACATTCAATAAATACCAAATAGGAAAATTTAAGCTTATGTTATTGCTTAAAAAAGGTCAAGGAAACCATCCATCCAGCTACCCAGCTAGTTGCAAATAGCCTACCCCAGATTCCTATAACATAGCCTAACCATAAGTCCTTTTTTTATCTACTCCAAAACCAGATGGGATCGGTAGCCTTGCTTGAGTCTACAGAATAGTAAGACTTTCAACAAAACTGTAGTATTGCCATCTAGTTCTGGAAAAGTAAGTACACTGTTTTATCTTATATGCTATTCAGGTCTATTAGACATAATCGTTAAACAAATTAAAAAAAATAAAAAATAAACACCAGCAACAACAAAAAACATCAAACTTCTGGAAGAGAGTTTTTTTCAAAATGAGGCAGGCTGGGGATCAGCAGAAGAGAATACAAAGCTGATATATTACGGCATAGGCCTGAATCCCCCAACAGAGAGTAACACCAGAGAAACTTTTATTCGTGTTTCTTTAAAGTTATCTGGTATTCATTTTCTGCTACAGTTAAGTCCTGGATACCGTATATGAAGACCTTACTGGTGTACCTTATGAAATGGAGCTCAGCAATGATTGCTTATCTAATTACCCTTGACATGAGCAGTTAGAGCAGACAGTGCTAGAGAGCATAAAACTGTGGCACTACGTAAGCAAACTAAACTAACAGTGGCGAAACCATTCTTTCAAGAATTTGACTGTAGATATGCTGTCCTGTTCCCTAATTAGTATCTTAGCTTAAATTTCAGTGAATGACCCAATAGCCTTAATATTTTCCATATCCTTATTCCTTTTTATTGTCAAAGAATTATCTCTGCATTATATGTGCAAAATGTCATGCAAATGCAGTTGTTTTTTTAGAAAGTAGTCATTTTGAGACCATCAAGAGAAACTCAAAAGAAGATTATGTCTATAGTCACAAAATTCTTTCAATTCTTTATATTTTTCTTTCAATATGTATATGTCATTGACAGTTATTTCTCAGTGTGGTTAGGAACATCCACAGTCCCAGTTTTAATAAATAAAAAGAAACATGTTATTTTCTGGGCTTGTTTAGAATGTGGTCTAGGGATCATTCATTGACCCACAGCCAACTGGTATAGCAGAACTCATACCTACATGGCTTAACTCTCTTTCCTCCAGTCTATAATAAAATTACCCTTTTTTGGATGAACTCTAGTCCGTGCTGTCCAAAGCATACATAGCCATTTCCTGGAAAAGTACGAGCTGATACAGGACCAATCTATGTAAATATACATTCTGATGATCAGTTGATGCCAACAAATCTGGAGCCCAACAAAATACTTTCTACTTTTTCTGTTTCTTCATCCTTTAAATTACATCAGCATAGACTTTCCAATGAGCTTTAATAACTTGTGTTTCATATATTGCGATAACCAATCCCTAACACTGGAAAAAATTCTCCTGGGAAATATTTTGACCTTTATTAGGACAGCAGATGGCACTACAGACACTTCTCCAAAAGCATGAGTTCAGGACAGAGAATGTAGCCTAGAAAGTGACAATCTAGTTATTTTACAGATGCTAATCAATCACTAATGCTGCTTCCAGAGCAGCTGCAAGCATTGCTGCAATTGTGGTGATGCTTGTCCTGACCAATACAGCTCAGAAAACTGCAGTAGCTTTCTCTTGCTTTGAAGCTGGAATTAATCCCTCTCCACTATTCCTCGCTGCTACCTGGCAGTGGGGTGGGATTTGTGTGGCCCTCCTGCTCCCCAGGGCGTTCCAGTATTGAATAATGCAAGACTGGGCTCAATGTCTCCAGTAACATTACAAAAATAAACAAATAAATAAACAAATAAGCAAATGCAATCAATTTTTGCAGTAATCAGGAATGACTAAGACACTGCGTCTGTAAGGGGAGATAACCCTGTGTTTTCTTTTTTTTTTTTTTTAACTCATCGCTCAGTAAACCTCTTGAGAATTTGATTCTTATCAAACTGCAATTGCAGATTTTTTGGGAAACAGGAGCTCTTTTGCAAATGGAATCACGACAGTGTTGTAGCAAGAATATCTGTGGGCTGTAGTCAAGTTTTAGCTGATTAAACCAATTTTCCACACTTGTCCAAGTCAGTTTGAACATGCTGACAACACAAGCTGGTTCTCCAGTCTCACTCCAGACTCTCTGAGAAGCAAATTGAAATGAATCTGGAAACCAGCCTCACTTAGCCAGCTGAGAGTGCCACTTGGGCATGACAACTTTCAACTGTTTTCTGGCTGTTCTCAGCCAGAATGGAAGCTCTGCCCATTTAAACTCACGAATAGGGTCATGCTGACGTCCTAGTTAGCTCTAAGCTACAGACTGTAACCCACATGATTTTCACTGAAAAGTGTGATGAAAGTATTTGACTTACAACGTACACTAATTCCGTACTAGCACATAATCTAGTCCAAATTTAGGAAATAAAATTCTTCTCTTGGTACTTTAGTACCTTTAATCTAGTTCTATATGCTATACTATTGTCAGTTTGAGAAATTCACATCATATAACATCTAACTAGCATAGCTATGTTTTTAAGGAAAAAAAAAAGGCTCAGATACATCCCAAAATATTATTTGATTCATGCAGAGCATTGTAAATGCTCTGAGATAATTCAGAGGAGTTTTTCCAGCCATCTAATCCAGTTCAAACTTAGCTTTTATAGCACACAGGGAGCTACAGAATGCCCAACTGATCAAATAAAACTCTAGATTTATTTGAATATGCAGTACTTGTTAAATTTCTATTGACAAGTGCTCCTTCCCTCATTCTTATGTGTCAGCAAGTTGACATAAGACTGTCTTTGTGTATAATTGCATATGTATATATGCATTAATGGTGCATTTTACCTCCTGCCTTGTCTTTACCACATGGGAAGGTATATATCAATAGAGAATGAACAGGAGATTGTGGATCCAAGTGCAGTTTTGCACTTAAAAGTATTGCTACAACTGTCAAATCCATTTTGACAGTTTCAGAGAATAACTGTGGACATAGCCATTTAAATGAACTAAATTGCATGGGCAAACACCAGTGAATGGATCCTGCATAAACTTTTTAAATGAGATTTTTTCTCCTTTTAAAAGTCTCTTACAGTTCCTTGGTTTGCTGATGAGTTTGGATATGGAAGGAGAAAATTATTGAAGTGTTAGTTTTCTGACTTTAATTTTCTAAATGCATGTGGTTATTTAAGTCCCTTGAGTGAAATAAATATGTTGATGGAGGAAATAGATAAAAATCTTCATATTTTTCAATGCTAATTCTAAATACTCTTGAACTCAAGCAGTTTTATATTTCTCAAGAAAGACTTACACAGATGATTTACAATTCATCTAAACATGTTGAGTGATAGCAATGATTTATTTGTAATACACAAAGAAGTTATTGTCATTCTGCGATTCTAACGGATTGAGCCATCAGAGCAGCACTGATGTATGCCTGCCATAAACCAGACAGCTTTATTACATCAGAGATTCAGTTCCGCAGCTGTGTTTAGAGGCAATTCTATTTAAAATGTGCCTATAACTCCCAAAGCCAAGACCAGCATATTTGTTTACTTTCTTGCTCTTTTTGCCAACCAAAGGCTTTTTAGGCCAAATTGCACCTATTCTCAGTCCTGGAATCTGCCAAATAACGAGTGTGGAGATTTCTGATTGAGAGAGATGTATAATTGCAAATTAAGTTTGAAGATCAGATTCATTAAATTATGTTTTCAAAATTACTTTTGACATACGAATTTCCAACATGATGAATATATTTGCTCTTCATTCTGGCACAACTACCTTTCCCAAAGAGACATCTGAACTGGCCAAAAACCAGGGGTCTGTACTTTAGTTGTTTGAGGTCTTTGAGGTCTTCCTTCTGTTCTGAGGAAGCTTGCCATGAGCAGAAGAAAATCTCTGAGCTCGTGTTCCAAGGCAGTTGCATGTCTCCCAAAACCACCAGACTTATATCAACAGATCAAGGACATGGACTCCCTCCTAAAACATGAAGTTGATTTATCGGTTTTGTTTTTACCTGTATATCTATTTTAGCGTACTAGTACTACAGAAGGGCTTGGTGACCCCAACATTATCCTCTGGCCGTGATATCTATTCGGTAAACATTAGTGTCTAACACAGCTTGCAAAAGAGCTTTTATAGTGATTATGAAGACAATAACACATCGAAGTCTGTATGCAAAAAACTGATGTTAAATGAATGCAATGTGTATCTCCACTCAGGCACCATCTGGCTGCTTTGTCATTGAAAACTGAGTAAACTAAACAATGAAACAGGGCTGAAGTTTACCAGTTATATATTATGCCTTTTAGCCCTAAGTCATCAGTTTTAATCCAGCCCAGATCAGACATCCTCTCCTGTGATCTAACTGATAAAAACATACAGACAACAGAAATTCCAAATATATCTTAGAAAACTAATTACTATTTGTATTGGTGGGGAAGAGACAATATTACATGTTTTATTTATATTATATATATTATAAGCAAAAATTAATGAATCTGATTTAAAAAAAGTCAAAAGCTAATGAGCGTTATAAGTAAAATTTAATGAAAAGGGAAACGATGGAGATAGAAGTGTCAATCAAATGTGGGATGTATTAAGTAGAGTAAATTTAGGAAACAAAAAATGTGAAGGTTCTAGAAATTAATAAAGTGTACATAAAATACAAACATAACGAAAGTGAAAATTTCAAATAAGCATATATACAACATTGTTACATTGAAAAGAGTTTGGAAAAAGTAGTCAGAATAAATAAAAAACAACAAGCTGAAGGTATCTGTAGAAAATCCAGGGAAATTCATACTGGAGCATCTTGAAAGGGAAAGGAAAAAGAGATGAAATGCAGGACGAACTGAAAAGGGAAAAAAAATATTCTAATAATTGTAGCTTTTTGTTAATTAAACATGGTAAAATTGCTAGATCTAACGAAAGGGAAAGGAGTTCTATAATGTTCTTTGTTCTGCTTTAGAAGAATAAAAAACAAAGTGGAGAAAATGCTTATAACTTTGTAATGCTTACATATATTTCAAGAATATTATTGATGTATTTGGCATTATCTGCTACATTTAAACTATTTTCAGATTATTATGTCCAATACAAATTATATTCAGAAGTTGTAACAGACAATACTTGAGAATCTCTGGCCTTTAATATTTAGCTTTGATAATCCCTGTAATTTTGGGAATGTAACAGAATGCTCGAAGTGTGTTGATACTTTGCAATTTGTGTGCCAATCAGGATGACCTGGCTAATAATAAGCTTGTCATCAAATATGAGAAAAACAGAAAAGGATTTTAGACTGTGAACAATGAAAGGATTGTAGCTGGTATGATTTTATGGAGACTGGTATCAGGATAATTTTCAGATAATTTTGTTAGTTTTGTTAAAAAAAAAAAAGAGTGTTTACATTAGCATTTTTGGTTAAGTCAGGATTGCAATGTTGGTGCAAGTCAGTATCCAGCCTCACTTCCTGAATGTTAGTTTTCATATCACAACAGTGCACAAACTGGGTTCCTTTCGGACTGATGAAAAATGATGTGTGGGAGTGATTCCTACAGTGCACCTCCTCTGCCCACAAGTACGAGCCACATCAAGGGTTCAGTGCACATTACAAGTAGCCTCGTGTAAAACCATTGAAATTCATGTAATGTAGTACATGACAGATCCTCAGAGCCATGTCCTCAGAAGATTCAATCCTTTTGCACCATGCCAGCTGCTAGTGAAAAATTGATAAAAGGTAACTTAAAATAATTACCCTAAAAAGAACGTTTCTTGATATTCTACAGCTGCGTAGGTAGGAATCAATGTTTAATGCAAATAAAGTCCCCAATAAATAGATTAAAAAGTGATTAAGAGATGCCTGAGTGAAATTATTCACGGAAAAAATGTTACCAAATAAAAATGTATCTCTTGGCATTATGGAGAGACTATTTCTGACTCTAGAGGTGTTCCGTATGTTTGGTAAATAATGATAAAAACAGAGTTCATAAATCTAAAAATGGCTGATGAACGACTAAATAACATAATAAATGCAATCAGCCAGTGCAGCCTGGATTGTTTGGTAAACTCGGACCAATCAATCAAAATGCATTTTTGTCTATGCAAATTGAAGGGCATACGTCTAAGAAAACAATGCAGTCATAGCTATCAGGTGCAGTACTGCATGACTCTGAAGTGAGTTAGTGTAAAAGTGGGGAGGTAACTGCTTTGAGATTTCATAGCTGATTTTACTAGGAATAGTGAGGTGATGTTACAGGAACAGAAAAGACTGATATTAAAATGCACCCGATCTAGCATGTGGAAATCCATAGCAACTAATGCACAGTATTAGTTTGATTTCTTCATTTGTTTTCTTCATTTTCTTTATTATTATGGAGATGGTAGCAGGTAGGACAGACTTCAAAGATTTTCATGAGAAAGATCTCTTCAGGAGGTCCTGATCCAACTGTCAGCTAGCTAGAAAACAAGCAACAATTACAACAACAAACTGTTCTGAATATCTTAGTGTTTGTCATTGTCATTCAAAAAATTATTTTTAATTTTTTTTAAAAAAACTGTAAAATCATCCTAAGGCATTTACAATATTTTTATCCCAAGTTCACATTCATTTTCAGCAAAGATAGTAAGAAGAATAGAACCATTGCCTTATTCTTTCAGTCAAACACTGTAAGTAACCAAAACTATTGTCAGATTTATAGAACACTATTTTTGCTGTTCCCACTGCAACAGCAGCAATTTGGAGACTTCAGAGTGTCAAACCTGCTGCAGACGCATGCTCACACACACACTCACAAATTGTCCTTTCTTATTTTAACAGACTTGTTTTTGCATTTCTTTGAGAGACTCGACAGCATTCAGTAGTGATGCCTCTAAACATCTCAAGAACTTGGCAATAAGCTATTTTTCCTTGGTGGGAATAATCTTAGAAATAACTCAGCAGTTTTTATTACATGGAAGATACAACTCAGGAATTTCAGGACTCCTCAAAACTTCAGAAAGCAGGTATTTTAGATGAATCTTTCAATAGAGGAAGGGTTATTTGTTTTATATTGTTTTTGAAGAGGATAAAAATGAGACTGCTCACATTTTGAGTATTTAGAAACATTTTTCCTGAGGGTTTAGTAGGTCAGAGAACATAAGCACACAAGAGGAAATCAGTTGGCACATAACCAGTAGTTTTGCAGACAGCACTAATATACTTCAGTAAGATTATCTCATAACTGCACATGTATATATATTTGAATATGTTTAAATTATATTAAATGTGTACTATATTGATAGCTTGATGAATCTGATCCACTAATGATTTCAGTTTTAAATGTGGAAGAAATTACAGCCTTTGGAAAGCATAGATAGAAGCATACATGGCATATAACATATTCCTTTAAACAGTATAAATTTTTTACTTTCATATACGCTGTTAGTAGTTTTAGCAGACACTAAGACAGTGGAGTCATAAATGTTTATTTAAGTAAATTAGCACATAAAATTTTTTACAAGTGCTATCATTCCTTCTCTATCCTAAAACTAGATACTCATCAAAAACAAACAAGCAAACAAACAAAGATATAAGAGCCTCATGTTTCATTTATATTTTACTGAGTAGAGACGTAATTTTTTCCCTGCTAAAATTCTTCAAACACAACAAACAACCACAATTTTCTACAGAGTGATAATAACTTTCACAATATCTCATTTCTAAGCAGACATCAGAAACCTCACGGGGTCAGCAACTTGGAGAATGTCTGCCATTGCAATGTTCAATTGGCACCTATCCCATAGTGGTGAAGACTGTTGCACCTGAAAGTTTTGGGACATGAGAAATGTTTCTCATTGAAGCATAAATGTATGATTTCTGCTTTATTTACATCTGAAATGAACCAAATTTAGCAAGTGGGATAATGTGTGAAGTATGCACAGTATCACTGGGTAAATTTTCCTGACACAGTTAAGAATATTTTGTTAATCTCGATTGTCACTAACAGTCTTCTGTCACCTGGCCTCTGCCTCACCTAACATGTAATTGCTGTTTGCTTCCTAGCGTATCTCAGTAATATTCCAGAATGACTAACTGATTGCAAAGGATTTAATCCACATCTTTGTTTTTAAAACTTTAATGCTTTTTGGTTCAGATCTTTCAAAAGCAAGTCCAAAAGTCTGAGATGTCTGTGATTCTCCTAGATGAAATATTCCAGAAGTTCTTCCAGAATGATAAGGATACTAAGGACAACTTCTTTTCTTTCTTTCTTTTTTCTTTTTCTTTTCTTTTTTTAATGACCTCAAAACATTTATTTGAATGTCGGGCTCTTTAGGATGCCTTAGTAAATGTCTAACCTTCAGGCTGGAACCCAGTTATGACCCTACCATAATGGGGAAAGAAAGCTTCTTACCCTCTCTAGCCTGGGGGATTTCCCAATTGTGTTGAGCCAACACAACACATTTCATTCCTCTCCTATGACCTAGGGGAAATGACATGGCCAGGGTTTCCAAGGAAGGCTGAGTAACCCAAATGCCAGATAATCAGAAATCTCTGGTTGCCACATTGGTCTTCAGACACTATAACCAATCAAATACATTCTACAGCAGCCATAAAAACATTAGTGTAAAGTTTGGAACCATGTGCAGTCAGAGTGACTTGCTGCTCATTGTGCCTGATGCACAGAAACCATGTGTTCCTTAATCCACTGATTGAGCCTTTTTTGAATATGGAGATACTTAGTCATGAACTAACCAATAAATTATGTTTATTTCTGTGAAAATGAATGGAAAATAGAAAATAATCAAACCTCTGCAGCTTTATTTTTCTCTGAGTCATGGCAAGAGGAAGAAAAGTACATTTTTAAAAATCCATGACAAGAAATTAAGTCACACAAAAAAACCCTACAGAGATAATATAGGAATATTATTTGATTACAAGTAGCTTTTTTTTGTAGAAAATAAAATTCAAGTAAAGAAAAAATCAGTTTCCACTGATTCAACTTTTTGCCCATATTTGAATTTATGCTTCCCTTTTTCTCAAGCAAATAAAAATTACTTAATCCTACTTTGTAAATGTTAAGTTTGTAAACTTCCTTACATTTGCCTTAGAAGCTTTATCCATAGACCACTGTAATCCCATTGCAACAGACCACTCACAGAAAACATCCAAATGCTGAACAATTTATTTTGGAGGAAGGCAAGGATTAGACAAGCCCGGAAAGGTTTAGAAAGAAATAACTTAATTATTAGTTGACAAAAGCACTACTTTTCCCAGGGTCTATTCTTCTGATCTCCAAAAATTCACTCCTCAGGCATTTTGGTGCTATTCATTTTCTGAATCTTTCATTTGTTTTGGTTTTTTTTGTGTTTGTTTCTAGTATAGTAATGTTATGCATTTCTAAAATTGACTCTTGTCAAAGGAATGCTTGAACACAAGTACATACATGCACACATACAAAGAAAACAAAACCAAAGCAAAACAAAAAGCCCACAACAACAAGCAAACAATCAATCTCCAAAAGGTTCCAGGAGGAAAAGAGAAAGCCTCCAATTATTTAATGAAGTTATAAATAATTAGACGTATTAGACCATTAGACATGACAACACTGAGCTGAGTAACAAGAGTGTCAGCGGAATTTGAAGGAAGGAGTAGAAATCATCTAACAGTTTTTGCTGAGTTCATGAAATAGCTTTCCAGTCCAGTAAAACCACTATTCCAGATTCAATGCTGTAACACCAAAAGTGGTTCCTCAGCAATGTTCAGTGCTACAAATCCCAGGTGTGCTCCATGCAGAGAGTGCAAACAGCAAAGGTCACTTAATTTCATAATGCTACAAAGCCTTCTGCAGTGTCTGGAAAATCCCAATCCCAATTCCCCATGGAATTTTAGTGTAAGATATGCACCTGTGAGGCCTGTATTGCAACTCTATATAAAACTGTCTGGTCAAAAATGTTGTCTCTAAATATTGATATGAAACAATCTCTGCCTTTTGTTCTGTTTTCCAAACAAAATAGTTACAAAATAAGAATAATAAAAAAGAAAAAATGAGGTAACTTATACTAGTTCTTATTGAATTCAGGGGCCAAGAATAAGGCACCATTAAAAGCTTAGAGTGGTAAAATGAAAAAGGCTAATGACTAGCATAAAACACACATCAAACTGTTTTTCATCATATACATTATCAGAATAGGTAATATTCTTTAGTAGACTACAACCACAAAGCAGTGGTTAATACAGTTCATAACAGATTTTCTCCTTAAGGCTAGTAATGTTTTCCTTGCTGCTATTTTGTTATTAATTAAGGTATGTGTTCTGTCTTATACATATCTTTTATAATACCAGACCTAATATAATTTATGATGAAATAATTCAGTGACATTAAAATCTCACCAAAGTCTTTGCTATTTGCGCTCTAACTACTGTTTTAGTTCCTTTTGTGGTTAGATTGAGTACTGTGTTAGCACAGTACTTAGCACACAACAAATGAATCTCTGTGATATTAACCGTTGTTTTGGAAAGTCCTAAGTAATAAATAAGGTTTCAGAAGCCTTAAAAGAAGTGAATACAGTGCCTGATTTTAGAATTATAATCAAGAGGATTACAGAAAATTCAGTATAACTTCTTATTGTAGAAAAATACTGTAAAAATAAACAAAATGTTAGAAATTACATAAATTATTAAGTGATAAAGAGATGGGTTTATAAAGAACAAATAATATCGAACAAATTTAATTTCCTTTGTAACAGGAAATAGTTATTGGGGATACAAGAGACCAGAGTGTATTTGTTTTGTTCTGGGTAAGAGTTTTGACAATATTATTGTAAGAAAACCAGGGGAATGCCATCTTGATAAGACCACTTCATGATGGTTACATTCTAAACAGAGCTGGAAAACAGAGAGTAACTGTGAATATTCTGGAATGAATACAATTTATTTGATCTGTATAGAAGATATAGAAGACTTTTTGTCATGTTTTTCTTCCACGTTTGCTATGAAAAAATTGTCTCAATGTGGTAATGCACTGCTCTTTTGGTCATGTATTTTACGGTTTAAATTGTAGCTAAAGTAGGTCCTTTCCAACCTAGTGTTTCTATGATTCTATGATTCTATAGAGTTTCAGCTGAGTTATGAGTAAAATCCTTCAAACAGTGATGATAGATGTCTTCTGGATAAACAGATATCAGATATCAGATGAGATATTGTTATCCTTTGCAGACAGGGCTGGGGACGCAGGAGGCACCTGGAGATGGCATGGGTGCTGCTTGCAGGTGGCACTCGGTGCTGAGACACTGCCCGGTACCCCACTGCTCAACTCTCAGCTCCTGACCCAAGCAACTTCAGGTCCCTCACACCCCTGCCACAGACAGGTCAGCTTTGTCTCTTGTAAACATGAATTATCAGAGTTCCTCCCCATGCTTGCAGCTCACAGCAGCAGTGAGAGCCAGAAGGCCAACGTGCCCCTGTGCTCATGCTGCCAACAGGAGCTGGGGGTGCTTGTGTTTGTTGTATTTTCTAAACAGCTGGGTGTTCCTTCCCAGCACATGCTAAAATAATCGAGGGGAAAAGACTAAATATATAATAAGACTAAATAATTTCCAGGCACTGCTGGACAGTTAGCACAGACAAACAGCTCAGCACAGGGCGGAAAATGGTATGAGCCAGGCTGAAATCAACAGATGTCATACCTTTAGGCTTTGAGTGCCAGGTGCTGAACTGCCATGGATCTGTGGCAGGGGAGTTGGAACCTGGTGATCCTTGGGGTCCCTTCCAACCCAGACCATTCTATGATTCTATGATTTCAAGAACAAGGTCTCTGTTAGAAATGGTTCAGAAGCAGTTAACTCTGCTTTGAGATGACTGAAAGACTAGCTGTTGTTTTTTTTTTTCCATCTTATCACCTCCAGATTCAAAGATTTGGACTGTTTTGGAACTACAAGCTGTAACTCCATTAACAATTGTATACATTTAACTCATGACTATAATTTTTACTTGAACACAAGAGAAACTGCAATGTTCCTGCAATACACAGCATCCTTTAGATGACAATATTTGTAAATGACATGATTTAAACAACAGGAAATTTTCTTTCTGTAAGGACTGGATACGTAACATGACCAGATACTTTGCCTTATGTTTCTATGCATATCACAGAAAAAAACTGTAGAACTCAAATCCATAGAAAGAGATTCTCTACTTATTTTTCAGCAATACTAGGGAACATCTTCTCAGACATAAACAGATTTTATTTCTGATTTCCAAGGACAAAAATAATGTCTCTTGAGATTTTAATTTTGAATGGCCAAATTCTGTAATTAAACTCAGACAGTGAAATGTTTAGCTACCAAGTTGATAAACCTCAGAGCTTGGGTGACTGTTCCTTCATTGTGCCCATCTCTGCCATAGAAATTCAGGTATTTCCCAGCAGCTTCAGACAACTGCTAGATTTAGGTGTTTTAAGGCCTTCCCTGAGATATTCAGAGGCATGTTAGATAGAAAGCAAGTGTCATCCATCCAGTGCAGAGAGCAGACAATCTTATTTTCATCATTGCAGGAGAAGTACAAAAAGTACTGATAATTCTCATAATGCCAGTAGTAATTTTTGCATTTTAGTATCCTGTTGCTTGTAGCCTGTGCCGATAAAAAATTTTTAATAGAGATACAATATGATGTTCAACAGATAAAATATATCTTCAACTTGGCAAGGGGAGATAGAAAAACAGGGAGGCAATAATCAATTTTGGCACTGAAGCACACTGATGATATCATCGCTGTATTAAAAAAAGATCTCTCTGTGCCAAGAAACAGTACAATTTCTACAATTCTGATTAATTTTGTTCTCCATTGCATTATGTCAGAATCAGAAAGACAAATTATTTTAAGGGAGACTCGAAACTGATGAAGGAATTGCTTTACTTACTGAAGTAACTGTGAAATAATTCAAAATCCTTTGAAAACAATTAGCATTAATTAGGTTTTCCTCATGAAGGTATACAAAATGAATATATGGAAGAGTGACCACATCACAGATGATATGGAAACTCAGTGTATCAACACCATTGCCAACATGCAGTTGTATAACGCATCTTTTTCTGGAAACTGTACTTTGTGCTTGTAAAAATATTGGTAGACTGACTCACATGATATTCTAAAATCCATCTATAACACGTATCTAAATCTAACTATATACTTAACTGTTTTAATCCCATTCTCTCAACCCTTCTCTACATTCCCTCTCTTAAGAGGGTTTCCTAAGGAAACTTCTGGGAAAACAGAATATTGTAATTGTGACGGATCCATTTCTGACTCAAAAACAGGCCTTCATTACCAATATTTCAATCAATATCAATCTTTATGATTGGCAAAATTCACATTTACTTTTATGTCTTTCTGAATGGATGAGAACAAAAAATTCTAACAGAATTTAGAGCTGACATTCCCAGATTAGCTTTTTAAGTGGCAGCTTTTTAAAACTACTTGTATCTGAAAATCACTAAAAGATCACATTGGTTAGCTAACAAGCTAAAAATCTTTTTTGCTTTTAAGATCAACATACACAGTGATATTCAAAAATGCAATTACCAAACCTGAATAATTCCAATAAAATTACAAGATTGAGAGACGAAAGAGTTTACAAGTCACAATGGACAGTAATGCAAGGAAGAATTCATCACTCATCTGTCTCTAATTTTTCATCAATTACTTAGTTTTATGGTCTTTGCTTTCCAATGTGATTGAATTAGCTTTAGGTTAGAGTTTTATATGGGGAAAAAATGGTGCCTTCGCATTAGCCATAGAAAGCGTTCAGAATTTGCTTGAAGTAATGAAGCAACATAATTAAGAGTTGCTAAGAGAAAGACTATAAAGCATTATAGCATTTTTTTCTACTCTTCATTGCTTTCAGATTATTATCTTACAAAGTCTTTAAGAGCTAGTGCTGACAAATTCATAAATTTAAAAAACTTATATTGTTAATGGATTCATTTTTTCCCCCTAAATTAGTTTTTGTGAAATCACTGCAGCAATGTTCTCTCTTGAGAAATAAAACATCTGCCCAGTCTTTTGGTTCACTAATATCTGGGTGCATCCATTACTCTACAGAAGATGCTCCTCCTAGATCATACACATTTCTGTAAACAACACTAAAAATAATTCTTGACCAAAAAGGCAAATTTCACTCACTTACATGGAGGCGGCATTTTTGTGACTTCGTCAGGTAGTAAAAGTACTGAAATCAAAGGACAGTTATTGAGAGTGTCAAATTAATGTCCTATATTTTCTGTAATATGCAATCAGAAAGGTTTACATACTGGTAGCTTATCTAGAAATATTTCATTAAAGTTCTCTATTAATGTTTTTCTTCTGCTTTCTCATGATAGGATAATGAATATTGCTTAGTTTATTCCCTGATATGTGGGTAATTTTTCAAATAATGTATATCTCAAGGGATAGCTAAAGAAAGCTCTGAAGAAAGTTACCTGAGGGTAATATTTATAGAACAAGCTAAATATAGCTCCATTCACAATGCTAAGTATTGAAGTAATGCTTAACAACAATGCATTGTGACCTCGATTTCATCATAAGATATAGATTAGTCTGTAGCAATTACCAGATAGTCATCATCCTGAGAACAAAGCTAGAAACACTCAGCTCTTGCCTTTTCATGTCTTCAAAATATCATTCAATATTTTCTATTCTGCAATGAAATTTTCTCTCACTCAGCCAGCATTTAGAAAAACTAAGCCATCGTTAAAATTTTATGCCTCTCAACATAAGAAAGTGACAATTTTCTGAGACATCTATATTTGATTTTATATTTACTAAAAAAGGATTTCCTTGAACCGTTTAGAATGCACTACACAAACAATGAGTATTAAGGAACTAAGTCATATAATAAATCTATGCTATAAAAAAATTGTCCTATAATTGTTACATACACTTACCATGTGTTAAGTTTTATAAATACACCTAAAGGAAGTTCTTCCAAGATTTGTGAGTAAGCATTAGCAAAAGTCACTGGGATTTTTCCTCAGACTTGCAGACTTTCTAAGATTTTGTGCTTCTAAAGATTTATGTTAAATGTGATACATTTTCATGTCCATATGACTACATGTGATACATTTTAAGAGTCTAACTAAATGCAGTGCAAAAGCCACTAAATTGTCTTCTTCACTCAGCAGCCTAAGGAAAAAATGAGTCTGGAGAGAGCTAGTACAGCATGGGGAACCTTATCTTGTTTTTATATTCATACTACTCTTTTTTTTAGAAGTGCATTATCTTAAAATTTACATCAACTATACTCTTCATCAAGTATGTACATGGCCTTATAAGTGCAGAAATACATACATGCATTGTAACTGTGTATATACATTCATATAAACCTGCTTTGGCAGTGGAGTTTCACTCAACTATCTCAGAGTTCCCTTCTAACTCCTGCAATTCTACGATTCTGTGATATAATGTTACATATTTGCAAGCATAATCTGAAATAAAATTAAAAATTCATAAAAAGGACAACTTGAGATTCTCTTTCTTACTACTTTCTCTGTGAGTCTTTCTGTAATAAAAAATAATCATTTTGCTTTTCCTAGATGTAATGCAGTTCAATGTCTATCATAACAGGGAGATCCAAAAGACTATTTGATATGTTTTTAAAATGGCTTTTATATGTGTCTTCCATATTTTGCTTTTGATTTTCAATAGAATTAATGGGAAATATGTGTCAGCTTGACACTCAGAGTGAAAACTGAGGTCATGCCATTAATCATGTTTATGACTTCCTCCATCTCTTGCCTAAGTTTCCATAGCAGCGTGAAACGTACCCTTCTGTTTTGTTGTTTTTATACATACATACTGTTTTGTGATAACTGTAGCTCTGTGATTGAAACAGAGAAATAGAGAAGAATAAATGTAAAATTTGAGGTTTTTTTTTTTTTTTTCTGATGTGGAGTTTATTGGCTTTTTCTTTTTAAAAACAGTAGTTACAATTTTAATAACAGAATCTGTAAGAACTCAATAATAAGGTACAAATATGTTACGATATAAACAAATTAGCAAAGAAATACTTTGGGGAATCCAGAAATTTAACAACCTCAATCTTGCATTAAGCTTTTAATATGTCATTTCAGCATCCAGTGCAAATGCACTTAACCTTAATGCCTGTGCAAGTTGTTTATGACAAATAGTAAAGATGAACTACATGAGGAAAAATGCATTATCATCCTCTTTAGCTGATCTCATTTTACAGGTAGAAAAAATAAAAGCACAGAGACACTAGGCAACCAACCACACATAGAGTCAATTAAAAAAAGTCTAGGAATTGTTGACTGTTCCCTTGAAGTCTTCATGAAGACGTAAGTCAGGGTATTACTTCCTGATTTCTAGTCCTGTGTTAAAATTCACCAGTTTTTAGCTTTTACATGTTATTGAAATATTAAGGAGAAAATGTCATTATTCTTGGAAATTGTTTTACAGAAAGATGCCTCTAGGATTACATAATGATCAATGATCTTGATCATCTGTGTCAGTCATATTTAAGACCAAGGCCACCACTGGTCTTAAGGTCACCGTTAAAATTCATGATTATTCATCTTTGGGTCACTACTTCAAAGCTATTCACTGTGTTTTGCAAAACTTTGTACTTAAAAGTTTTTTGTTTTTGTTTCAGCCTCTGTGTTTTCCCATTCTTACTCTTGGTTTAAAGACTCTTTGAGACATGCATGGCTTAAAAAGCATATTTGGTCAAACATATACTGCTATCTATTATTACTTTCAGACATTAAAGGGAATGACCTTCATTAAAAGATCATTACTGAAGTCATCATCTTTAATATAATTTTTAAGAATCTGAATAAATCTAAGATTCTACTGAACCAGCAACATTCATTACATGCAAATAAAATTTTGTTTATATAATTCCCCACCTGTAAGGTCTGTCAACTAGATCCTGGGTTGTGTCTGAAAAGTTCACAGACCATCAAAGATTCTTTCTTTTATTACATGTAGCAATAATGGATATTCTGATTATTTTGCTAAAGTTTTTTCCTTTCCCTCTCTTTATCTCTGTGATACTATATAAAATCCACATGTACATTATCTCAAAAGTCACTTGACTGCAAGCATCTATATTGCCCAAGATTTGTTTTGAGGGCAAAGTGGGTGGCACAAGCTCTCTATGCCACAATGAATTTTTTCCATTGGTGCTGAACTCGTGCTGACCTTTAGCTTTTCTCCTGCTCCCTGCCTGCCTGGGAAGGCAGACAGCAAACATATGGCAGTGTACAACCACAAGCAGCAAGAATTCACTACAGAGAGCTCAGAACATTGCTTTTATATTTGTAGTTTTCTTGGTGCTGCTGCTACAAAATTTTAAAATTCCCACCACTCCTGGAGCCTGTTTTCCACCCCTGCCCATCACTGGAAGAGATAAGGACCAACAGCTTGCTGCCTTGAAAAGACTCAATTACATTTTTCAAACTCGTGAAGTGTTCCCTGCAAATACAATACAGACAGTTTGCAATTTGGGCTTGATCTAAGCTTAGCTGCTAGCCAGGCATGTGTTTAAACAGTCCCATTTATTATTTAGCATGGCCCTAGCTGTTTCATGTTGATATAAACTTTTTGCATAAAAGATATCTCTTCTACTAAAACAATAAAATTCCAATTCCAGTTCAATTATCTCCATATCTTGATATGCACACATCTCAAATGTAGGTGCAATATCAGTATAAAGACATTTCATCCCAGTGTATCTCACCCCTTTTTTTAAGCTAGGAACAAGCTAAACTTACTTAAATTTCATTAGATTGAATCAGTGATAAGAGAGCTGCCCAGGCTTAATCCTAATGAAGTGCCGAAATTTCAGTGCTCCAAATCTAATGAATGCAATGCTGAAAGTGCTCACACTGAATCTGTCCTAGGAGAAATGCAGCTCCATGACTTTCAACAGCAAATGAATGTTTTTCAAACCATGCCCTGGTACAGATAAGGTTGATGAGAATTCTGCTGCCACTTTCAACAGGGCCAGAAGATCACCTTGGGTAAACAGGCTTTCAGGAGAGAATCTATTCACAGAGCCATGAGCCCCCCTTTGCTGTTATTACTTTATCTCATGCCAGTGAGATAAGACAAATTGCTGTGCACTTTAGGTAAGCTAATAGGGTAGGACTCTTTGATACCTTTTATTGGCTAGGTGTTCCAATGAGATTTATGCCTTAGCCCTGATGGAGCCAGTTGTTTACCTCATGCAGATGAGGATTACACCTCTTAACCCAGACAATGACTGCTTAGTCTCACACACAATATCTTAAACACAGCAGGACTGTTCACAGCAGTTTAAGATGCAATGTGAATAAACTAGATGAAATACTGTCAGAAGAGATAGAAGCACTTAGGTCATATAGTAAGATTTCAGAGTAGTCAGTAAATATGATTTTTATTCAGGATTAAAAAGAAAGAGAAAAGGAAGGAAG
>WBMW01004640.1:0-19175 GCA_013396635.1 Penelope pileata
GCTTCTGTGATTGCACCACAATCTTTTTCAGAGACTCTCTGAGGAGAGTACTTCATGTCCTGTTTTGGCACTTCCATTGGAAGGAATCAAGAAGAGACACATAACAATATCAAAAAAAAGTAGTTAATGTGAAAGATAATACCACAAACAAACAACCTTAAATTTTTCAGAACTGTTAAGGATTCTCAACTACATTCTATTTTGTAAGCATTTAATTATTATAAACTGTAATATAAGATCATTTTATTTTGACTGTAGCCAAATCTAAACCTATGTATCTATAACCTCTATAATCTTCTGGTACTCAATTTGAAAAGATAAAGAAATAAGTAGATGACCTGTGAAACAGGTTTTGTTTCATAGACTATATTCCCTTCATAAACTCATAATCTCACTCCATAATCGTAAACTTTCTTTTCTAACTACACTTTTTCTGAGTGCTTTCTAAGTAGAAAATAAATTTCCATCTTTCTTTTAAAATGTAAAACTTTGAGTCATGGGTTTTTACCAGGTCAGATTTCTTGAACATTGAAAGAAACTTAAAATTTCATTAAAATTTCATTCCTTATTTTATTTAATTTGGTTTTATTTTGGCAACAGGGAGCCTCCAGTCAAGTCTTTCTGTTTGTATTAACCTGATGCATCAAGTTGTTCAATAACAAGCTTTATTGCTTTACTTATTTTCAGTTGTTTGCATACCAGCAAAAGTCCAGTAATTGTGCTTGCCCCATTAATTTTCTTTATCTTCCTCTGTTTGTAGGTCCAATAAAGTATGGACACAAGTTTTATTAGGTAAACTGAACTATTTTTACTTAAACTGCAATATCATTCTGTATTTTCCATCTTCTGAGCACTTGCCAGTCCAAGACAAAGAGTTCCAGATGTGATCAACTCCCGATTATTTTGTTTCGTCAGTTACGATGGAAGTAACATTAACATTGACAAAATTCTTTGCTGGTATGCCTGCTGGTTCTCTGGAGTTAGTCCAGAAAATAACTTGCCTCACAGCTATTGAAAGGAAAAATTAAAAGCCGTTGCTACTATCAAAACTTTAATTCTTGCAGCTATAATTTAAGAACACATAATCCAGCAGATAATGTGGGATACACTACTAGACAATATCAGAATTCAAAAAGGAAATCTAGCATGTTATTAAGTAACTTTCAATTTTCTTTTTCTATGCCTTTTCAGGGGTTGTATGATATAAAATCCCAGCCTCAAGTCAAGTGTGTGTGTTTTGTTTCGTATTCTTTTGTTTTAAAAAAACTCTGGTAATATTTTTAAGCACCTATATGATTTCTCTGTCTCTCTGATTACAGCCTCCAGCTGTAATCCTCACTTTGTAAGATGAGAGATGACCTTCAATTCTTGCAATTGTAGCCACATATTAGCATGTATGCAATAAAACAAAATTATCTTCTTCATGGAGATGGAAAATATAAAATATTTTATTGTTTATAAGTCCATGGAAAACAGTTAGATTTGTGAGTAATTTGATTTTGTTCATGAAGCTCTTGCTGTGATGGCTACATTTACTTTGGATAGATCACAGTGCAAAGTGCAGGCTATCAACTCTTCCGATTTGGTGGCATAAAAATAGTGAGAGTAAAACAGCTTTAATGAATGAGACTGCCATCCAAGATGAGTGAAGAAACTTGTTAGTGCCTAACAAGCTCTGAAAACTTTTTTTTGCTTCACTGATTTTTTTTTCTTTTCATTTTTTTTCAAGTAGAAATGTCTCAGCGGATGTTCCCCTAATGAGTATTTCTTGGAGAACTGCACTTTTTTTTCTTCAAGAAAGGTGATGCAGAGGGAAGGAGAGTAGAAAGGAAACAATGTTTTCTCTGATAAATATGTTTCTTTCAAAAGAAATGTTTGTTTTCTCTTTTGAAAATGGTTAAATGATGCAGTGAATTATCTACACACTTTGGCCTCAAAGCATAATGACAGAAACACTAAAGGTTTGGAGGATCCAGTGATAGTTGAGAGAATATGTACTGGATCCAAAAGCAATGGATACTGCCCATCTGGGCAAAGGGTGTCTACATTCATCTGGGAAACAGAAAGCAACATCCAGTCCTTAGTGAAGTCAGGGAAAATCTTCCAGCTGGCTTTAATGAGAATTGCACTGAGTACCCAAGATTCACTAAAATAACTACAGAAGTGAAGAGAAACTATAATCAAGACAATCTTTCAAAAGATAATTTTGAGCACTTTCTCTCCTTTAAGCATAAGGAAACAGAGGAACAGAAATAATGGAGAGCATAGCTCAAACTTTAACATAGCTTTTAGATTATATTATTCTTTTCCCTCTAGAAAATAATTAAGAAAAAAAATGACTAATGCACTTGTACTTTGAAATGAAGAGCTATACACATTTTCCTTTCTTTCCATCAAGTTGACACAAGATGTAAAAATTTAAGATTTTGTCATGCTGTTATCGTGGAAAAAATCATTAATAAAATAGGGAAGGTAAGTTACTACTTAACGCATTCTTTCTAAGAAAGTATCTACATCAATAATTCAGAATTTCCCCATTATCCTTTAAAAGTGTCCTTGCATTCCAGTTTTTCAGGAACAGTGGACTCAGATTCCATTCCTCTTAGGCTCAAGACAGACAAATCTGTGTTTAAAACTTCTATTAAAAACAAAACAAACATTGTTTTTATTTATTTTAACTATGTAAATGTTTGGAATTATAAAATACTTTTGTATTAAACAAAATATAAAATATGGAATGCCCCAATCTCATCTATGGCCTGGAAGGAAATATTATATTACTGCATGATGTGTAAGAGAGAGAAGAAAAAAAGCAGAACCTCAAATACAATAAAGTACAATATGTTGATCATTATGTTTAAGATATATTAAACATATATCTGTATTTATTATTTATTTCCAAAAATGTTATTTACTTAATGGACTATGATGACTGTCTGTCTTTTATGTACTGTTCTAATGGTGTAGAATTTCTACCTGTGAATACAGCTGTGCTTCTATATTTAGATACAACTTTAAAATTCATTTCACATGCAATTGAAGCATGCTTGTACCTTCTGTATTTACAGCAACTGTGGCCTGAGAGTGCAAAGAAAATTATTTAAGGTACATTGTATGATTAGCTTTTCTTCCCCTCCTCTCCCACGCCTCTTGTAGTACTTTTATCTTACCCCTTCTGCAGCTTCACAGAATTTGGATATTGCATTCAGCTGCTCCAATCCTCCACTCTACATCGTCTTCTGAAAGAGAAGAAGGTCAATGACAAGTGATGTTCCTCAGGGATCGGTACTGGGACCGGTACTGTTTTAACATCTTTGTCGGCAACATGGACAGTGGGATCGAATGCATCCTCAGCAAGTTTGCAGATGATGCCAAGCTGTGTGGTGCAGTCAACACACCAGAGGGAAGGGATGCCATCCAGAGGGACCTGGACAGGCTTGAGAGGTGACCCTCATGAAGTTCAACAAAGCCAAGTGCAAGGTCCTGCACCTGGGTTGGGGCAATCCCAAGTACAAACACAGACTGGGCAGAGAATGGCTTGAGATCAGCCCTGAGGGGAAGGATTTGGTGGTTACCACTGATGAGAAACTCAACATTTTCTGGTAATGTGCGCTCGCAGCTCAGATGGCCAACCAGATCCTGGGCTTCATCGAGAGAAGTGTGGCCAGCAGGTCAAGGGAGGTGATTCTGCCCCTCGATTCTGCTCTCATGAGACCTCACCTGGCGTCTTGTGTCCCGTTCTGGGGCCCCCCAACATAAGAAGGACATTGAGTTGTTGGAGCGGGTCCAGGGGAGGGCCACAAAGATGATGAGAGGGCTGGAACACCTCCCCTGCGAGGATAGGCTGAGAGAGTTAGGGCTCTTCAGCCTGGAGAAGAGAAGGCTGCGGGGGGACCTGATAGCAGCCTTTCAGGTACTCTGAAGGGGGCCTACAGGAAAGCTAGGGAAGAACTTTTTACAAAGACATGTAGTGATAGGATGAGAGACAATGGCTACAAACTGGAAGAGGGTAGATTTAGTCTAAATATAAGGAAGAAATTCATCACACTGGCACACTGGAACAGGTTGCCCAGAGAAGTTGTGGATGCCCCCTCCCTGGAAGTGTTCAAGGCCAGGCTGGATGGGGCTTTGAGAAACCTGGTCTAGTGGGAGGTGTCCTTGCCCATGATAGGGAGTTTGGAACAAAATGATCTCTAAGGTCCCTTCCAACCTGAACCATTCTATGATTTCTTGATTCTATGAAATGGAATGAGTAGACCAAGTATCTAACTCCCTGTGTATGCTGCATTCCACTTTATTTGCCCCATATTTGTAAATCCATGGCTAAAATTTGATTTTGTAAGCCATACTCTGCAAATCACCTGTTCAAACATAGGTAAAGCAAAGAGAAACTTACCCTACAGTCTCCCAAAAACAATTTCAAGTTAGATAATAAAAATTGTGTGTTACAGACAAAGCCTAATATGCTTTTCTCTTCTTTAGAAGTTATAGTGACCTATCATTTTAAATCAAGCAATTTTTTGGACATCTTGCAAATTTTTCTCTTTCTCTCTCTTGATCCTGAGACGCTGGACTGCTCATCTAAGCAACGCCAATCACCTTCTCACATTTCATTCTTCATGCCTTCTCCCGAGTTACTCATATGTATGCAGGCTTACTTGTTTATTAACACACAGAAGTAATTGCTTGATTATTTTATTATGTTTGTGAGAAAATTTGTCTCCTTTATGCTACAGTTCCCAAAGAGAAGTTAAAGGAAATTGTTACCAAATAGTATCCTTAAAGTGCTTGTGAACAAAAATAAAAATAGTAGGGCTATTTGAAGTGCAAAGACAAACACAAATTTTGCATGGTATAAGTACAAACACTTTAAGAAATACCTGATTTTCTAAAAATCATCAAAATAAACAAATTGTAGGTAGGGTTCCCCAAGTCAATTATATTTTGTCTTAATTTGTCTTAAATCAACAGAGATTTTATATATAAACTTCAGAGGAAAAATACATTTGATATTTCTCATAAGTTAACAATTTGTCAAGTTAAATGAGACATGAAAAATCCTCAGTCCTACTAAAAACGCTTCTTTTCTCAGTCAGAATTGCAAATCTTAAAGATGAACTACATTACTCCAACATATTATGAATTTACTCAATTTAAGCTGGTAGTATTCACTATTTTACTAACAACATTTTTTCACTTAAAAAATGATCTTGACAACCTAAAGGATGTTGTGACATCTTCATTTGCGTCTTAAACTTGTTTCTGTCCTTTGGTTTTTATGTCTTGTTTATAGATAATTATCTGGCTGCTTGTGATAAGTGAATAGCATCGTTTTGGAGATGTGCACTCATTGTGACATAGTACCAGGTAACACTATACACAAATACTATTAGCAATGAGTTGTGTCTTTCATTGGCATTCTAAGTAAATACAGAAAGAAAAATTGCTTTTTAAGAACTGAGCTGCTTAGAAATAGACTTGTATCTAGCTGTTAGGCCAAGAGAAAGGGAAACAAGTAATAATGTGAGTTCTTTGCTATGTTATTTTAAAGAATATTGAAGCCCTTCTTTATCCTCAAGTCTCTAGAAATCTGCACTTTGATACCAAATGGCAGATCTTCAAGCAGAAAACCACAAGCTTTCTCTCCTAATCTGAGTAGAGCTCTGAGACAAGATTCGTTAATATTTTTAATGATCAGGTACAAAATAAATATAAATAGCTTTTAAAAATATATATATATTTCATTTTTAATGAAATGGCTGGACATTTGAGAACTTCTGTTAAATCATATCCTCAAACCAGACTTTGGCAGTGAGAACCATAAATGGATAATGGATACATGTATTTTTTCAAGATCTCGTAAGATTATCATGCCTCTTGCTATATTCAATGTGTTCCTAAGGCTTTTTTCCTGAGTGCAGCAAGCTACATGGAAAAAGTAAATGTTTTTTTTTTTTTTTTTAGTGAAAATTTCTATAATTCCTGACTCTGAGAGGAAGACTAAAAACCTTGCCAGGTACATGATGAAAGGTTAAAATTAGGCTGTTTTGAAAATTGTTCATAATCATTTCTGACCAAGGAGGAGTTTTTGCTTTTTGTTCTCTATTTCTTCTTGATTTTATTAATAATTTCTAGTACACATTGAGAAACAAGAAACAATTCTTTTTTTTACTTCTGTCCTCTTTTGATCTTTTCAAATTTAGAGTTAGAAATAAATGGAAACTTAAGTATATTCTTCATTAAGCTCATTATTTTCTTATTTTATTCTCATTATACAGCACTGTATAATGATGAAGGTTAATATTCATTTTAAGGAGAAAGCAAACTTAAAAACCAAACAAGCAACCACTCCAAAAACAGTAAAGCATCCCCAATCAAACCTACTTCCAAGCACTAAACTGTTTCTTAAAGAGTCAATGATTTTCAATTTGGTCACTGTTATTTAAATTCACCACATTGAGTAGGGTCAGAGCCCGTGGCAATGATCATTGAGAACTTATGGAAGATTGATAAAGTTCTTGAAAACCAAATAAAAAGCGCTCATGGTATAAAAGGGGCTGAGAGTGGTAGGAGGGGAAGGAAGAAAGGAGGAGTAGGCTACAGAATTATGTCTGCCCTTGATTACTAATGAGCAAAAATGAGAATAATTTATATAGGTATTTAGAAGAAAAAACACAGAAAGAAGGAGACAACATTGAAAGAACTCTGTCAGAGACTACATCACTTCTTGATGTTCTTCAAAGTAAACACTAATCTTGTGACTTTCCAGCGGGCCTCCTACCTCCGGCTCTATCGTGCTTTGTACCTCTCTCTCTTAACCTAACTTCTACCTGTACTGGATCTTGTAAGTGTGAAACAGTCCTTCCCTTCACCTTTTGATCTGATACTTTTACACAAAGAGTAAGAGGATGTCTCTTTGTGACCAAAAAAGGGACACTTCATTTCACTCACCCTTGGCCCTTCCTTTTCTTCTCTCTTGTAAGGCAGTAGCATAGGTATGTATGAAAGCTTCAAGCATGGCTGTCGAAATCAGACAACCAGTCTCAGTAAAACTGAAAATTTAAAATGTTTAAAAACTTTAAAAGTTAATGTACAGCCAATTTCTATTGTTCTACATTGTTCTATTTCTAGTCTGAATTAACTTTTTTCATTCCATGTATTTTGACCCCCAATGTATATGCTGGTATGACAGGAGAATGGCACAGCAGTGGGATCAAGTAAACAGGAAAAGACCAGGAAGGCAGAATTTCTTGTTTAGTGTGTCAGTGCTATTCATAAGTTTTTGCAAAACTATACTGCCAGATTTTGAGGAGGTGCATTGAATGTTTAGGGGAAGCAGAGAGGGTCCATTACATTAATGATTTTTGTTAGGAGTAGTTTTGGATCTTTATTTATTTTATTTTTTTAACAAGTTTTTTGACTCCTAAGTTTGACATTAGGAATATGTAAATAGCCAAATACATTCAGTGGTACTCCTGAACTAGACATGGTTAATTTTTTCTATAATTGCTTTCAGAATCTGAAGGTCTATACTGCCTATGAGGATTTGATGGAAAATTTTTTTGAGAAGGTAAGAGAAAGGGAAAAAAGATGAAACAAATGCAAAGAATACGATTTGTCCTGAATCAACATTATTTCTCTCCTTTGCCTTTAAAAAAATTTTGCAGTTCTATGCACACTTTAATGTAATATATTTTAGTAAATTCCTACTGCTGTCCTATGCACAATAGTTAAGAACAAGTCCATTGGGAATGGGTGAGCAATCTGATTTACCAGAATGCTAATCAAAACAGGAACTTTCATTCAGGGAAATAGCATTGCAGGAATTTCTTTAGTAGAAACAAATACGCGTGTTGAAGTTTCATATACTGCTATCAATATTTTTGAGCAAATAAATGAGTGTAAGAGTCAGTCTTGAAGACTTCTTTTAACAGAGTTAATAAAATTACTCTATTTTAACATTAAGTGCTTGGTTTTCCTAAAAACTGGTTGAGATTTTTAGTCTTACATAAGAAACACAAGCTTAGACTGCATATCCTAGCTGCCAAAATGTAAATTCTGTGCACTATGTCTCACTCCTTTTTTCTCCTCAGTCTCTCTCATAGGCCAATATTCCACAGAGACCTTGCCTGACTACTCAAGAAATGAATGGAAAATTACAAGAAAAATAAGCAAAATGTAATAAAAAATCCCAGATGTCCTGGTTCTGCCACTTGTGAGTAATCTGAACTTCAAAAAGACTTTTATAATGCTCAGAATAGAAGATCAATAGATGATTCAACAAAAGAGGTGCAAAAACATGTTTATCAGCGCTATATATGTACTTCCAAGGAACCAGTAGTGAAAAAATAAATAAAGAAATAAAGAAATGCTATTAAGTTCTTTACGATACGCAGTCTGAAATATTTTCTGATAATTGGCTATTTAACATAATTTTGCCTAGACTGTTCAAGCTTGTGGAGGAAAATACTCCAATCAACAATCTATTAAAGTTGATATCTAGAATGGGTGTTTGAGTTATAGGAAAAGAATTCAACAGCCCTTCTATCTCTCCTAACCATCCATGTGCGCCTGATGTACTAGATGGAAAGAGAAGTGTTAGTGCTCTAATACTACTTTTTTCTCCTTCTCCTTCTCCTTCTCCTTCTCCTTCTCCTTCTCCTTCTCCTTCTCCTTCTTTCTCCTTCTCCTTCTCCTTCTCTTTCTTTTGAGATGTTCACATAGGAGAGAAGCAGATTTTGAAGCTGAACTTGCCAGAATCAGAGGCACTGGAGGGAGTAAAAAACGGAGTGTGATGTCTGAGGATCATTATATTCCTTGTATGTACTGTTAGAGTCTTAGCACATTCACTGGTGTGAGTGATACCGTGTCTCATTTTGTTTAACACAGCGTCTGTGTTGCAAGTCGCGCAGCTTAGCTATTGCTAATGGTAGCAGCAGTAGCATCCAGACACGATAGCTGTTCTGTTATTGTACACCTGCCTGAGGTTAATAACATGCTGAAATTCACTGTGCCTCTGATTCTGAATCATAGAATCATAGAATCATAGAATGGTTCAGGTTGGAAGGGACCTTAGAGATCATCTTGTTCCAACCCCCCTGCCATGGGCAAGGACACCTCCCACTAGACCAGGTTGCCCAAAGCCCCATCCAGCCTGGCTTTGAATACTTCCAGGGAGGGGGCATCAACGACTTCTCTGGGCAACCTGTTCCAGTGTCTCACCACTCCCACAGTGAAGAATTTCTTCCTTATATCTAGTCTAAATCTACCCTCTTCCAGTTTATAACCATTACCCTTTGTTCTGTCATTATCTATCCTTGTAAAAAGCCCCTCCCCAGCTTTCCTGTAGGCCCCCTTCAGGTACTGGAAGGCTGCTATCAGGTCCCCCCGCAGCCTTCTCTTCTCCAGGCTGAAGAGTCCTAACTTTCTCAGCCTGTCCTCGTAGGGGAGGTGCTCCAGCCCTCTGATCATCAGGAATCGAGTTCCTTTTTTTTTTTTTTTCCTGCATTTACCCAAAGCATATCAGTGCTTTTTTCGTTGATTTGTATTTTCTTTTTGCAGGTACAGAACTACCAGGCACCTTCAGACTCACTGAGATGTCCTGCTGTAGATGTTCAGCAGACCAAGCTCTCAGGTAGAGGAGATAGGGACTTTGATCTCACTTAAAAGTCATCTGGGAACTAAATTTTCTTGGTGTTCAGGAATTTTATACTGATTTTCCAACCAAACAAGTAGATGGTCCACAGACAAAAACCTGCTTTGGTGTCAACTATTTATTTAAGCTCAAACTTTTATTTACTTATAAATTAATTTCCTCTGTTTCCTTCCATGATATATGACTAAACGAAAATCAGGTGCTCTCCAAACTTATATTTTACAAGTCTAAACAAACCCAGATCTTCTGATGTCCATAATGATTGTCAGGTCCTTGCTTGTCCTATAATAGTTCAAAGTATGTACTACTGAAGCCTTATGTGACTGATCTAATGTTTCCCATATCCAAAGGAAATATTTTGCTGAAGCAGCAATTAATAGAACTGTTTGAAACCTAGTCACAGTTCTGAGTGGCTTTTGTTTGTTTGTTTTTTAATATGGTAGCTGCAGCCCTTGTGAAGCTCTGCATTTCTTATTTACAGCTTAAATCATAGAACAAAATAAGCTCCTGTCAGTTTTTGTATCTGCTGTTTACCAAGGAATCATTACCTAATTACAACTGTATTGGTCCAAAGCCTCAGTTCTGTATAATTCAGTATGAAGCAATAACGCAGAGCCTTTGATGTAGAGCTCTTAACATGAGACAATGCAAATGACATTTACTAGCAATTTTTTTCCCCATTAATGAACAGTACTTCAGGGAGCGTAAAGGCAAGAGGCATATAATTTCTGAACTATTTAAATTGCTAATTAGATCTGTACAGGAGGTGTATTCCTAATGCAGACAATTACAACGATTCCTAAGTGTTTGCCTTACAGTTGCTAATTACTGCAGAAGCCAATTAATTGCTGTTGACTTTTTGTATTCTTTTGCATATCACCAGTTAATATTTACATTTATAATGAAGACAAAATTGGCAAACACTGTGTCATTTTGTAATGAACAATTCCAGTGTCTAAACAATGAGCACATTATCTCATTTGTGCCTGAAGAGTACAGCTGATTAGCATATGTTCTGTTCACGCTAGAACAATATTGCTCTTTCTTCTAAAGAATGAAAACCTCATTTACATGCTGCAAGCACAGGTGAAAGGCTTCTATGGTGCTTAGAAGTGCTTGTCTTCATAAACAATTTAACAGCAAAAACGAACACACCCACCTATGTATACCTGAGTAAATGTCTGAAAAAGTCTCAGTGCCTAAGTCCAACACATACTGTTGTGATAAAGTTAGGCAGACCCACCAAAGACCATACATTTTTATAAGTCTCTGGTTAGAAATCAGCAGGGTAAAGTAGCCCCCAGATGTAGGTGTGAAATCTTGGCCCACCTACTTGAAGCTTCAGAGGCAGTTTTACAGATGGGATCAGTGTGGCCAGGTTTCACATGAATTCCTGTGTTATTTATTGCCTCGGGCCCTACAGAATATATTACCTACTGCAATGAAAAATAAATTTTGTCTGAATGTCCCCTTTTTATTAATGACTTATGGAATTTGATATAAATTATACTTCTGCTCTAGGGTTCCCATAGAAAAGTAAAAGACTAATTCACTTTTAGAAAGAACTGAATTCACTAGTATGTGCACAGAAACTAATTATGTCTTTGTATTTTAATTGCATGGATCTACTCTTAAATCTGCCCATTAAATGACCAAGAATAATGCAGAAATTACTAGACCTGTTTTCGGATTTTCTTAATTCTGCCAGTTATATTCAGGCAAAGACAGGCTAACCAAGGCTCCACAAGTTCTAAGTCCATGCTCTCCTGGGGACCATAGGTGTAGTGGTAACGAAGGATACTGAGAAGGCAGAGATACTGAAAGCCTTCTTTTCTTCAGTCTTCACTGCTAAGACTGCATGTTGGGAATCCCACACTCTGAAGGTAGAGAGTCTACAGAAAGGAAGACTTCCCCTTGGTCAAAGAGTTGACCAGTCAGAGATTGTCTAGGCAAATTCATTGCACACAAACCCATGGGCCCAATGGGATGCATCTATGAGTGCTGAAGGAGTTGGCAGAATTGATTGCCAAACCACTCTATAATCTATGAAGGGTCATAGACAATGGGATAGGTGATGACTGAGGAATGAATTTCCTCCAGACTAACATCACTCCAGTCTTCAAACAGAGTGAGAAAGAGGAGCCAGGAAACTACAAGCCAGTCAACCTCACCTCCATCCCAGGGAAAATGATGAAACAACCTATTCTGGATATAATCTCTAAGCAAGTGGAAGAAAAGAAGGTTATCAGGATTATTAGCCAACATGGATTCATCAAGGTGAAATCATACTTGACCAATTTGGTAGCCTTCTGTGATGTCATGACCAGCTGGGGAGACAAGAGGGGAGCAGTGGATGTTGTGTACCTTGAATTCAGCGAGGCTTTTGATACTGTCTCCCACAACATTCTTGTAATGAAGCTTAGAAAGTGCCAGGTGGCTTGAGAACTGGCTGACCAAGCAGAGCTCAGAGGGTTGTGGTTTGCAGCAGTCTAGCTGGAGGCCTGTAGCTAGCATTGTTCCCGGGGGTCAGTTACAAGCCCAATCCTGTTTAACATCTTCCTCAGTGACCTGGATGAAGGGATAGAATACACCCTTACCAAGTCTGCTGGTGATACAAATCTTGGAGGAGAGGCTGACACACCAAAAGGCTGTGCTGCCATTCAGCAAGACTGGAACAGGTTCAAGAGCTGGAAAGGAACAGGTTCAAGAGCTGGAAAGGAGCTGGATGAGGTTCAACAAGGGCAAATGCAGAGTCCTACACCTGGGGAGGAATAACTGCTTGCATCTGTACAGGTTAGAGGCTGACCTGCTGAAAGGGAGCTCTGCAGAATGGACCGGGGTGTTCTGGTGGACAGCAGATGGGCCATGAGAACAGCAGTGTGCCTTTGTAGCTAAAAAGGCCAATAGTATACTGGGATGCAACAAAAAGAGCATGGCCATCAGGTTGAGGGAAGTTATCCTCCCCTTCTACACTGCTCTGGTGAGGCCACATCTGGAATACTGTGTCCAGTGCTGGTGTCCCCAGTTCAGAAACAACAGGGATCTTCTAGAGAGTCCAGAAGAGGGCCACAAAAATTATGAAAGTCCAGGAGCATCTCCCTTAATGCGAAGAGGCTGAGAGACCTGGGACTGTTCAGCCTTGAGAAGACTAAGGGGTTTCTTAATAGTCAATACTTAAAATATCTAATACATGAGACTCAAGTAGATGAGACTAGACTCTTTTTAGTGATGCCCAGAGACTAGGCAATGGGCAATGGGCACAAACCTGAACACAGGAAGTTCCATCCAAACATAAGGAAAAACTTCATTCTTTGAGGGTGACCACTGGAACAAGCTTCCTAGAGAGGTTGTGGAGTCTCTTTCTCTAGAGATAATCAAAGCACATCTGAATGCTTTCCTGTGCAAATTACTCTAGGGAACTTGCTTTAGCAGGAGTATTGGACTAGATGATCTCCAGAGGTCCCTTCCAACCATCCAACCCCTACAATTCTGTGATTCTTTGATTCTGTGTGAGAGAGCCTGGTGTCAGTTCTCCACCCAAGCTTGCCTGTTACCACAGTCTTTATTAATATGAAAAATAAAGAGACTGTATGGGGATGTGATCAAGCCTCTCCTGTTTTTGTTTTCCATGTGCAAATTTTTTGATTGCATTTTCATGGGTAGCCAGAAAATTATTTCTTTGCCCAGTATGTACAGAAGGCAGAGTGCAGAACAGCTGTGGAAACATTATCTTCGCACACACTGTTAAAATATCCCTTACGGAATTAACATATGGAAAGGATGTCTATTGTAGGTGAAAAGTATTAGCTGATGAAGTCCATATCAGCATAATTAGAGGATTCCATGAGTCTCTTAGCATAATTCATTAGCTAGTATTTTTTCAGTAAATCCCAGACTGAATTTTTATTTTTCTTCTATTCAAAATGGACTCCACTAATGACTCTGCCCTTTACATTCAAGGAATATGGAAATCTGCCTCAATTTATTTTCACCAAAGCAAATACTCTGAAATGAATCATGGTAAATTTGACAGTTACAAATCTACAACAGTCTACGAAGTACTCTTTGAGTAGCAATTACATCAGAGATAATGATAATACATTATTTTAAATGTCTGTCATCATTATTATTAATTTTGTATCTGTTGTCAAGACAATAATGATAATGAGCTCTTTGGAGATTTAGGTGGATATTACATTATTTCCCCAGGTGTTCCCAGTGTAATTCAGAATTCCGTAGCCATTAGCAACAGAATCTTGAAAGAATATAAACATGGGATGATGTTTTGTTTGTTTGTGTTCTTAGTATGAACTATGATTAAAGAGTAGTCAATGATTTTTATTTTAGATGAATAAAACAGAGCGTAAGATTCGACGAGGCTGGTATCTGAAAGAGATAGTACCTCCCCTTAGATCAAAATTGCTAATGTCTCTGCATACGTACATCTTAGAAACATACCCAGGAAAACACAGTAAAGCAATTTTACATCACCGTTCATTTATTAATGTGCAATGTTTCACTCACAAGGGTAGAGTTTGTGACACAAATGTGGACAGCAGCAACTAACTTCACTGTGATTTCTACAGGATTTCTATAGCAGGGAAAATCAGAATAACACTGCTTTCCAAGAGAAAGCATTCTCATGGTCTGAACTCCATAGTTTTTCTAATGTTAACGTTTGTTTTATTTCTTTCTTTTTAAAAACAGTTATGGAATATTTAAGCACAGGAGACACTCAATTCATTTTTTTTCCATTGATGTTTACGTGTTTCTCCAGTGGAAACACTACATTCATCTGTTCCTTAATAGTTAGTTTTATAACATTGCTTTGATTGCTTTCTCTATATTGTTTCTGTTTTTTTTTTTTTTTTTTTAAAGGTAAGATGAATCCATGCAAAAGCTAATTAATGCAGGCTGGAAGGTTCAGTCTTTAACTACTGATTACAAATAAATGAGATTTTTTCCAACACAGCCTTTATTATTTTTAGAAGTCTGGGAATTGGGTGGCGTGGTGCAATCACAGAAGCGAGATCACTTCACATAGAGTTCTAGTGATCTCAGCTAAAGTATTAAAAGGTTTAATGATTGTAAACAAAAGATTTTAACTTACACGATAGCAATCTCCCACCAAGATGAGGCACAGCCAGCTTGGCTGTGCTCTGAAATAAGAGCTGTGCTCTCAGCCAAGGTGGCTGGCTCTTAAATAAGCCCAGGGTAGTCCCATCCTGGGTCCACCCCTCCTGCTCACATGGAGGAGGGTAAAGGTGTTCCTTAGGCCAGCCACTGCCCTTCACCAGGTGCTCAGTCACTAATTCAGGCCGTGACCTCATGTTTCCCTTACAGGTGGGTATTACTCATGTGACAGTAAGTAGGTTGTAAGAGTCTGAGATGTCTAGATAGGCAGGTATCAAGTTGAGGCTATACTGGTTATCGATTGTTATCACTACTGGAATGCCATCAGTGAAACACTGTATCTGGGAAAAGTATGTACATTTGGAGGAAGATGCTGAACATTAGGAGAGGTTTGAGAGATTAAAAATTAGATCTGGAGAATACTCCTTATGGTACAAGACAGGAGCTCAGTCTATCTAGCTTAACAAATAGAAGGTTAAGGAATGGTTTGTTCTTGTATCTGAGTACATAAGAGCTGATAGTTTTAATGTGACGAGGAATGATAATTTACAGCTTAGGAAACAGGACCTGGGCTCCACAGGGCTGAATATTAGTTTTGCTATGAACTTCTTGCCAGGCCTCAGGCAAATTAGTTGTGCTTCTTTAACCTAGGTTTTGCATGCAATGAAGAGTAATACTGGTCTCAAGCAAAGAAACTTCAAATGTTTTCTTGACTCAACCTCTCTAACAAAAAATGGAAATAATTTCAATGGTTAGCTATCCCTCAGTCCTAGTATTTCTGTGAAAATAGTGAGGGGTTTTCCTGCTCGTTGGCTGAAGTGTTGGTTGGGTGGTCACAGCCAGAGAGCTGTGGTCAATGAATCTATGTCCAGGTGGAGGCTAGTCACAAGTGATATCTCCCAGGGTTTTGTCTTGGGATTGCTGCTCTTCAATATCCTTCAATATCCTTATCAACCTCAGTGGGATCAAGTGCACCCTCAGCAAGTTTGCTCATGACGCCAAGCTGAGTGGTGCAGCTGACACAATAGAAGGAAGAGATGCCATCCAGAAGGACCTGGATAGGCTTGAAAAGTGGACCCGTGTGAACCTACTGAGGTTCAACAAGGCCAAGTGCAAGGTGCTGCTCTTGGGTCAGGACAATCCCTCGTATGTATACAGACTGGGAGAAGAACTCCTTGAGAGCATCCCTGCAGAGAAAGACTTAGGGGGTCCTGGTGGAAGAAAAGCTGGACATGAGCCAGCAGTGTGCACTTGCAGCCTGGAAGGATTCAGGCATACCTCATTGCAGCCTTCCAGCACTTGAGGAGAGTTTGTGAGCAGGAGGAGGATGAACTTTATACATGGTCTGATAGTGATAGGACAAAGAGGAATGGCTTTAAACTTAAAGAAGGGAAAACTAGGTTAGCTGTTAGGAAGAAATTCTTTACTCAGAGAGTGGTGAACACTGGAACAGGTTGCCCAGAGAAGCTGTGTATGCTCCGTTCCTGGAAGTGTTTAAGACCACGTTAGATGGGCCCCTGGGCAGCCTGACCTAGTGGCTGGCAACTCTACCCATGGTCAAGCGAGTTGGAACTAGGTGGTCTTCATGGTCCTTTCTAACATAAGCCAATATATGATTCTATATATGATTCTGTGATGGTATGTTACTCTCATACGCTGCCCTTTCTGTCTTTTCTACTAAATACTTAGGAAGCACCAGGTATTAGAGTATTCCACAGCATTTGGCCATTTATGAAGCAATTGCGCTGTAGAGGAGATTAATCCCATATATGGAGTTTAGATAGGATGTGTAGGAATCCCATCATACATATGTTCGACACAAGATTTTTTTTTCACTCATGTAAAAGTCTCTGAATCAAATATTATTCCTGAAATTTTATACACTATTGGAAGTAAAACAAACAATCCAGAATTATTCTTAATAATTTCTCTCTATTCAGTTCTTCCCAATTCCAATTTTTCATTGTTTAAGGAAGAGAATGACATTTATGTGTAACTGACAAAACTGAAGTAATGAATCCTCTCATTTACTATCTATCATCTTTATATTCTTTATCTTTTAAATGAATGGTGTTTTGGAAAGAGCATTAGTTTTTTCTCTACTGCCTTATCTGTTCAGCACAATGGGACCATGACTGTGACAATGCCAAATTAGTACATTTTGCTGTACCCAAAATTAAAAATAAATGTGATTGATTGCCATAGCAAGACCAACTTTTTACACAGACAGTGATGTGGGACAAAAGGGAGTGGTTTTATACTAAAAGAGAGGAGATTTATATTAGATATTAGGAGGAAAATTCTTACACAGGATGTGGTGAGACACTGGAAGTTGTAGATACACAATCCCTGGAGCTGTTCAAGGCCAGGCTGGATGGGGCCCCAGGCAGCGTGATCTAGTGAGTGGCAACCTTGTCCACAGCAGAGGGTTTGTAAAAAGGTGGTCTTGATATCCCTTCCAACCCAAGCAGCTCTATGATTCTATAACTATTCTATGATTCTATTGCTTAGTGCATCAGACTGATTATTATAGTGCAAATGCTTATTTTTCCAGGTACTCACTTTCACAATTGTCCCATTTTGAGTCTATAAAACATCAGAGCTTTGTTTATTTGGTTAGAGTTTCTCATATAACACTTCTTTTTATGTTTAATTACAAGTGCTGAAATTATCAGAAATAGCTCTGGAATCACATTACCTTGTGCCTTTTGTAGATCTGTATGGAAAAGTGGATATTTTCCTCTCAGAAGATCACATGTACACCATTCCTGTGTCTGTTCACTGATGCAAACAAATCAACTTTGTCACTGATGGTGACAAATCAACTTTCACTGTGATTACAGAAAGTGAAACTGCAACAATTTATTTTTCTGTCTGTGTTTTCTTTGTTTGTCCTTTCTCCATCTGCAGTTATGAGTTACAGCAGGGACTCTTCATTTATATATGCTGTTAGACTGCCATAAACTGTATACAGATCAAGAAAAGAGCCTCAGTTCTGGTCTTAATAACACAGATTTTACCTTCAAAAGCAAGTTAACATCAAAGAAAAACAAAATAAAATAAAAAAAACCAACAAACACATCCCGAAGTAGATTTGCTTGCCTGTTTGGGTTCTGGCATTTCTGGCTGTATGAGAAAGCAGAATTTGGAAAGAAACTGCTTAATGGTGCAGAGGAATGACTACAAATGACCTGCAAGAAACAGCAATGTCAGCCTTTTACTGTTCCCTTCTTTGACCTTCCTCCTTGCTCATAGTGTGCATTGGAAACAAATGCTCTATGCGGGAATAAACAAAGGTCATTTTGCTAATATTCAGCTATCTAGTTAACCACAAGGTAATGAATTGACTCCTACTTTAAATTGTTCTCCTTGTGGGTTGCTAATTTGGAGTTATGGATGTGTGATGAAGTTTCACATTTTTCTAAGTGCCTTCGTCCCCAGCCTAGTAAGCTTCCAGACATTTCATCTGTGACTCATTCTCACCCAAAATGCTGTTTCTTTTTGTGTTGCTCGTGATGGAAGAATGTAGGATGAGAAAGAGAAGAGAAGAGAAGAGAAGAGAAGAGAAGAGAAGAGAAGAGAAGAGAAGAGAAGAGAAGAGAAGAGAAGAGAAGAGACAAAGGAAAAAAACACTAACAATAAAAGAGAAAAAAAGAAAAGAAACAAAAGAAAAACAACTTTAAAAATTATTCAGATAGGCTGAAAAAGAGAGGATTAGAAATGATCACCTGGCTGAAATTTCATTGGCAGGGTTTGGTTAACGTAAATAAACTTGCCAAGATTTACTCTTCTGTTAGGTCATCTGTTTCCTCCTAACTAAACACATATTGGCTATTTATAGACATAAATATATTGTCACCATTCCTCATCATCTCCAAAGTTTGTCATTTCTGATATTTTAAAGTCAATCATGGAGAAAAATAAGTCTAATGCAATCTCCTGACATCAGAGAGAAAAAAATTTGAAGATAAAATATTTTCTATTTTTCTTTTCCAGGGGAAAAAAAAAGTATAACAATCTTCCTTCCTATTTTGCATTTAGAAAACAAAACAAAAACTAACAAACAAAAGGCCAAGAAAAAAAAAAAAACATAACAGAAACATATTTAATGTAGTTAAATGTTAATGAGGTATTATGTATTGCTGAGTTCAGCTGTATAAAAATATGTTATTAGTACAGGAAAATCTTTAGAGGTACATGTTGTTTGGGCTGAACAGAAAAATACTTAAGAATTACTTACAGAAGAAAAATTATGCTCTTGTTCTTCTCCCAGTTTGCAGGTTTAAGGGACTATGCAAATAGTTATTTTTACTGCATTCATTCTTGTGGAGCATTTAGACCATTTGAACCATTTGTTATCTGTCCAGGATCATAGAATCATATCATA
>WBMW01004644.1:0-14391 GCA_013396635.1 Penelope pileata
CTAAAAGTCTTATTAGGTATACCTAGCAGTGCATTAATACTATCACCTAAATGTTCAACAGATGTCTGTAACTAGAAGCATAACATTTTAATAGTTTGTTTCTTCAGTATTTGAAGACTACATTGTTATCAACATATTTTTCATAAAGGAGGTCATGCACTTCGATCAGTTATATATGTTACACTGAGGAACATTTTAATATAATAATGCAGATGTCTTCATCCCATAAGCCCCAATGGTACTTAAAGCTAGGATTTTATTACTTGTGCCCAGGGCGAAACAAAGCTATAAGCCTGCTACATTCTAATTCAAATACTGCTGGTAGGCTTTGCATTTTTGTACCATAGATTACAATACAATGCAATTAAATATGTGCAGAAATGGTAGTCATGGAAACAGTATTTTCAATTCAGAAAATTTTAAGATAAATGAAAAAAACGTTTATGAACACACATTTTTACTGTCAACAAACATATTTCCCTTCAAAATGTATGCATGCTAATATTATTCCAGCAGTATAGGATATTAAATACCCTTGCATATGAAGTGCCAGTCAAAGCTATTCACAGTATTTTGTTATACCACCTGCTCCGGTCTGACCATTTGAACCACCAGTTACATCAGCTTTCAGTTTCAAATGGACTAATATTGACCAAGTGTTTCCTGCAGTAATTATTTATCAAGACTGTGATTCTAAGATATTAAATGCATCACCACTGACATCCATCATGCTATTGTTTTGTTTAAAATAAGAGCAAACACCGCATTCCAAAAGGCCAGCTAATAAGAAGAATCGCAAGAACATGAAGCTCTCTAGTACATTGTTACTTGAAGCTACAAAATTTTTCTTTTTTTTAAAACCATAACTAGAGGAATTCCCAGAGTATTACATTAAAGCACAAAAAGTTTTTACATCTAACAAGACCTTGCGTTTTCTTGAGAGAATTAAAACGTAGTAATGCTTACAAGTGAAGAAGTACAACTTGCTTTACTAATACTTAATTCCTAGACCTATGTTAGCAGTGGTTTTTAAGACATTTGAATACACTTTGAAACAATTGTCTTATTTATCCCATTGAAGTACAAGCAATAACAACCAGGTTGGGCTTTCCTGAATGTTTTATGTATTTTAGCGAGGACCTCGCGCGNACAATAAACGGCAGCCTGGGACACATCAGGTCTTCTAAAATTGTGTGTGCACGCGTATGTGTGTGTGTATAAATAAATACTTGACTTGAATTTTACAGTGCTACTCTACTTTTTCATGCTTTTAATAGGGATATTGGTGGTTCTTTATGTAAGCCGCCAACAGGCCCAGAGTGCTTTGTAAACCCTCCTACTCATTTCTGCTGTCCCGGGGTGCGGAAGACCTCTCTAACCTGTCTAAGGGACAAGTACTCTTTGGAGTACCTTCCAAAAAAGAGTTTTAACATTAAAAAAAAAATTTTTAAAAAAAAAAAAAAAAAAAAAAAAAAAAAAGATAAATGAAATGTCAAGAGGAGATGCATCAATGTTTATTCCTGAACGCAGAAGTAGATGCTTTTGAGTAAAGGATCAGACTTGCAAGTAAGTGCTCTCAGAACAGATGAACAAATGCTGGTTTTTAGCACCTGGTTTCCTTCTGAACAAAGAAATGTCCTTCATTTCTGCACATCAGCTCAAGCCTTCCTGGAACCCTAATAAGCAGGCTACAATAGAGACAACTGCTGCTGTTATTGAGAAACAGTACACAAACCAAAATAATCCATTTACAAACACCAAGCAACTCCTTCATCAGTCAGAAGTGAGTTTTAGTTAGATTCGGCATATTGAAAGCAAAAAGCATATAACAAAATATGTACCACCTGTCAGTTGGAAGTTGTGCCACCTCTCCGAAGAAAACGTGGAGCAATTCTGCAAACAAAAGAAGTGCTTAAATTTACAGAGGAAAAGACTACAATTCCTAGGAAGTTTTGCATGTAGTTCTTTTCTCAACTTTCTTCGCTGAGGGTCAGAGTAATTAACAGCATTGTTTTCTTTAAAGCATAAGAAGGCATAACATTTTGAATTCAGAATAAAATCTAAGAAGAATAGAACATCCTGAACTGGAAGGGACCCACAAGGATCATCGAGTTCAACAGGTGATTGCACACAGGACAACTTAAGAGTTAAACCATATATCTAAGAGTATTGTCCAAACGCTTCTTGAACACTAACAGGCTTGGGGCCGTGACTCTGGGGAGGCTTCCACTGTTTAACCAACCCATCAGTGAGAAACTTTTTCCTAGTATCCAATCTGCTCTTCTCCTGACACAGCTTTTACCCGTTACCTTATATCCTATCATCACTCATCAGAGAAAAAAGGCCAGCACTTCCCTTTCTACTCCCCTTCATGAGAAAGTTGTAGACAGCAATGAGCTTATCCTCAGTCTCCTTTTCTCTAAACTGAAATAAGATGTCCTTACTTCAAGAAACTTAGTGCAAGTGAGCCACAATACTTAGCTAACCACTCCTGTGAAGAGAGCAGTTCCCTCCTCACAAAAAAACAACCCTCTGCCTTCACTGCTCCACTGGAGGCACTCCAGGTAGGTTGTGATAAGAATACTGAATGCAACAATGCATTCTGAACTTCTGCAGTGGCCTACAATAGTCATTGCAATAGAGAAAATGCCAATATATGACCTCAGCTGAGCCAAATAATCTGTTGCTGGTCATTTGATACTGCACCTGGAAGAGCTTGAACCTGCTTTTCTCCACTCTTGTGCCAAAACCTACCATACCAGGAGGATAAAAGAAGAAGTAAAAGAAGAAACAGAAGTAGTGTTTGCATATGCTTACAGGTACGTTGTTTGCTACGTCTCCTAAGTTTGTACAAATTCCTTCCTTCTAGTTTCCATCTAAGAATTGTGGCATATTACTTTTCATCCTGCTTCTCTGAATACTGTAGTATCTATACTGCAGAGATCAAGTTCCCTATCCTAAATCATTGAGGTTAGCTCTAAACATCAGAGGAAGATTATTCCACAGAATATCCTTGAGCCCTGATCGCTGCTATTAGACAGATGCAGTATTTGGCTCCAGCTCAAGTTTCTTCGACTTCATACCATGAAATATCCCTAGCTATAAGGGACCCTCAAGGATCATCAAGTCCAGCTCCTGGCTCCACACAGGACTACTTCAAAAATAAGTAAATAATCAAATTACATTTATAAAAGCATTGGACAATGTTTCTAGAATTCCACTATATCCCTAGGTGTCTTTCTCAGAGAAGCCAGAGAACAGGAATGCAAGGAACAATCCAGGCCTAATTTATACTTCTACACAGAACTGGAATTCAGCTAAGGAGTACTACTAGCTTCGCTGTTGAGATGTGCAGTCATCAGTCCCATAGTTTAGGTAAAACCAGAAATAGCTCAGCTTAAACTTCATCTCTAAATCCTCCTTCAAATAAACAATAGATGTTACCTTCATCTTCTCCTAATTGCAGTATACAAAACACTTTGGTAGAAAAAGCCACAGAATAACATAATTTTAGGAATTCTTTTCTATGACAGATTCTTTTCAAGTTTTTATCGTTCTTCCTTCTTCTGACATTCAGAGAGTCATTTATTCAGATTTACAAGCTTTTGCCTCACCTTTTCCATGGGCCTTCATTCCAGCTTAATTATTTAACCACTCAGAGCTGCATCCTACCCAGCTGACTTCAGCATTAACTCATTACTGGCCAGCAACTCACAGCAGGCTCCTGTGTGCTGTCAAAAATACGTATTAAGGACCATCCAGTTACAACCTCTCTGCTGTGGGCAGGGTAGTCATCTGCCAGTTGATCCTATCACTCATCTTCATCAGTACTGTGTATGAGAACACCAAGTATTACTTTAAAGACTAGAGGTAGCTAGGCTGCAGCTTAAACTCACACTTGTTTTTTGTTTCCTTCTTTTTTTTTTTTTTAAGATAGAAGTGCACCTAGCTGTATACATTTTCCTCACATATACATTGTATTGTCATCATCTCACCAGACTTCTTAGACAATGTGAAGGCTGTTTTTATATACTATGCCCTTATACTTAATGAGATCTTAATAAACAGATATGGATCTCATTTCAAAAGCAGTCTAGGTAGACAAGTCATGATTCACGAAGAGAAATCTATGCGCTAAGGAAGGAAACATAACTTAGAGAATTAAAATTGAATTGCTAGCATTTAAAAGAGTTTTAAATAAGAAACAATTTCAAGCATTTTGAAAACATCAGAAAGTGCAATTGTTTAAAAACAAATAAACCAAACAAAAACTAAGACAAGTCGTATGTCCATTGACATTTTTAAACCTTTTCTGATTACCTGCAAACAATTGATAATTGGGCACAAAGTAGTAAGTCACTTTTCTGAGACTTCAATTATCCAAACAATAAGTCATTTACTCAGACTTAAAACCTTTTGTCTTACTTTCTCATTGGGCATTCATTCAGATTCATAACAATTCAGAGCTGCAGCATAGCCAGCTGAGTTCAGCATTGACCCATTACTGACAAGCCACTCAGAGCAGGTCCTGTGTTTTGTTAGGACTGCATATTATCATCTTTGCATTTAAAATTAACTGCTGGTGTGTTAAATTAAAAAAAAAAACTGGTATTTTGTGTTTCTATGAGTTCACTCTGTACATAATTCAGATATGGGAATTTGGCTATCTACAGTGTACTGATTAAGTGATCAAGTTGCTTATGTTGGAGGGGACCATAAAGATCACCTGGCTCCAAACCCCCTGCCATGCAGGGCAGCCACTCACCAGACCACGTGGCCCAGGTTCCCATCCAGCCTGGCCTTGCATGCCTCCAGGGATGGGGCACCCACAGCTTCTCGCTGCGCTCTCCAAGGCTCACTGCGCCCACAAAACAGAGAATGAACGTGTGTTTTCTTCCCTTTCTCTCAGTACTCTCACAACTGCCGCAGACACTTCTTTAAAACAAACTGCTCCAGAGAGATGTAATTCATTCATTGAAGATGTTTTGGCAATGAAAACATTGAGATTAAGCATCCTATTACTCTGTCCTGGAGTTGTACTGTGCTAGCTAGATAACAGACTGTAGCAGCCTGCAGAGCTACTAGATCCTCGTCACCTACATGTATTTACTTCAGGGATTGGCAAAGGATAAATATTTTCGAATGAGATTTCAGCTCCCCTTCTATCCCCTAGACATCCCAGACCAGTTCAGTGAGCAATATCATTCTGTGATATGATTATGGTCTAAAAATTGTACAGCTTCTTCAGGCAAGGGACATATTACAGATTTTAGTTGAAGTGTTTTTTGCATCTGATGTGTAAAACTACACTGGGTTATCTCGAGAGTAGTTGAGAGTAAAAACATTCTAACAGAATAAAACATTACCCTTTAGAATATACAATGCCAAACACCAGGAAGGAAAGATCTTAAGACTTTTCGCTATTGTTATTAAAGAACGTAACTCAGGTAAAAGCGGACACAGAGGGGATGTTAATTCAGTGATCTACATTACTATTTTGGCATATTGTGCTGATAGGAAAGAAGTTTAAAAAAATATGAAGCCCAAGTACAGCAGGGCCAATTGAAAGAAGAAGAAATACCTTTTGAAATTATTCTCATTTCCTTCAAGCCCATATTTAATTTGAAGACTTTTCCTTCAGTCTTCTTTTGCCAATGCTCTAATCATCTGCCAGGAATAAAACTATATTTTAACATTTGCTAAATAAACTGCCTAATTCTTTACCTGCTTAGGGAAAGAGAGACCTTTTCTCAGCAGCTGAGTTATTATGTGCTTCTCAGAACAGTTTTTTTCAGAAAGAGAGGCTGTTTCTACATTTCTTTCTAAGTTGGTGAGTTGGCCTTGGCTGGCTGCCAGAGGCCTGTCAGGCTGCAACCTCATTCCCCCTCCTCAGCAAGGAAGGGGGAGAAAATATGATGAAAAAACTTGTGGGTTGACATAAGGACAGGGAAATCACTCACTGAGTACCATTATGAACAAGAGACTCAGTTCGGAAGAGATTAATTCTGTTGTCACTTAATAATAGAGTAGGACGTTTTTNAAGAGACTCAGTTCGGAAGAGATTAATTCTGTTGTCAATTAATAATAGAGTAGGACGTTTTTAGAAAGACAGAAAGACAGAAAGACAGAAAACCACATTCCCCCATCCTTTCAGACTCTTCTTCATTCTCAATACTTCTAGCTCCTTACCTGCCGAGTGGCACGAGGTGATAGAGAATGGGACAGTCAGTCTGTAACACTTCATCTCTGCTGCTCCTTTCTCCTCATGCTCTTCCCCTGCTCCAGCATACAGGCCCTCCCATGGGATACAGTCCTTTGCGAACTGCTCCAGCATGAGTCCTTCCCAGAGACTGCAGTTCTTCAAGCACTACTCAGCATGAGTCCTCCCACAAGGTGTGTCCTTCAGGAGCAGACTGCTTCAGCATGGGTTCCTGTCAGACCACCTGATCTGGTGTGGCTCTTCTCCACAGGCTGTAGCTCTCCCAGGAACCTGCTTCTGTGTGAGCTCTTCATGGGCTTCAGATCCTTTCAGGGCCCATTCAGATGCTCCAGTGTCAGGCCCTCCATGGGCTACAAAGGGAACACCTGCTCCACCTTGGCCTTTTGATAGCCCCATTTTAGCTTAATTGTTTAAGCTTTCCCTCTTTGCTGTTTATTTCAATTAGGCAGAGGTCCAAGCGTTTACTCCGCTGACCTGATAAAGCTAGACATTTTTAGCCTTTTTACATACATTAGGTTTCTTCACTCTCTCGGAGTGTAATTATTTTCTAAACCTATACTAGTCTGATTTCATCTTTCATGATAATGGATGACTGTTATCCCAGGATTTTCAGTAGTGTCTTACCATAGCCTTGTACTGTGGTAGTAATTGTTTCTATAAACTCTGTTGAAAAAAACAATAGATATATAGTTTTTAGAAGCATTATGATTTATGAAATTATAAAGTTTATGGCTTTCTGTGGCTGTAGCACCTTGACAGACAATAATCTTCCTGTGACAGACTTGTATATCCAGGCTTTTCTCTCTGCTTTTGTTTATAACCATTGAAATCTTATTCCACAGTAAAAATGCTTACTGGTAGTAATTACTGTAGTAGCCTGGACTTGCACTTCATATATTTTTATCCCATTTCTCCCACTCCATTCATGCAGAAATCTAGTGTTCCTTGTATGTTATCCCAATCCCCCTTACATTAGCTGTGCCTCTTTGTGTTAAGAGTGGATTTCCTCAACGTTTCCAAATCATTAATGAAAGTACTAAATAAAAACAATGCCAAGACCAATTCTTGCACAGCTTCATTGCTAGCTTCACTCCAGCCCAAACCTTCTCTTCTCAGCAGAGCCCAGAGCTGGTGTCCCTGACCCAGTTTCTCACCAGCTTCAAAACACTATAAAGATCCCCATCTCCTCCAGTTTAATTAAGAATTTCATTTGCGGCACTATTTCAGATAATTAACTGACCTCTAAGTGATTCTTTTTTCCCTAGATAATTGTTTATCTTATCTAATAGATCTTTTGAGTTACTCAGCAACAATACACCTTTTGTAAAGCGAAGAGTGTGCTTGCCCCATTCACCGCTGTAAGAGGAACACTTAGTCATGGCGTGGATCAGTGATTGAGCACCTGATGAAGGGTGGTGGCTGGCCTGGGAAGCACAGGCAAATTGTTTGCACCGGTGTCCCCCCACCCCCCCCACATGGCTGGAAGGGGTGGACCCAGGGTGAGGCTGCCCTGGGCTCATTTAAGAGCCAGCCACAGAAGGGAAGGCATCTTTTGTGGGAACTGGCTGCTCCTTGAGGAAGTGTTGTCCTCTTGGTGAGAATTGCTGTTGGGTGAGTCTAAAACTTCTGTTACTCCTCTTTATGACTATTAAACCCTCAAATACTTTACCTGGGATTGCTAAAAGTTTATCTGAAGCAATCTCATCACTTTGTTTGTAGGACAACCGTTTACTTGTGCATTGCACTGCCTGAACTCATGAGGATTACAGACACTTCTAACTTCTATTTACCATTCAGATCTAATTTTGTTTGCAAAACTTTGCTATTATTAATAGCACTAAATTACCAGTGCTAATAGTACCGAAGTTATCAATGATAGTGTCAGTTGCTTCAGCATGTCACAGCTTGAGACCTGTAAGTGCCAAAACTGATGGTCATTCCCCAGCCCTGTTGCCTTGTCTTGTCTTCCCTTGTCTGAGCCTATTTCCAGCAGAGGACTTCTGCTGAAAACACGAAGCGTGGAGTGCGAGCAGAAGAGTTCTCAGGGTAAGTGCCTGTGAGGTTTGTTACATTCTATGGATTAGTAAGAGATACGTTCTCTCTTACATGCTACTTCGAGCAACAAATGGTGCAACATCCAGAAGGAATGGTCTCTCAAACATTTTGACTGAATGGAAAGTCAAGTTCCTGCATTCCTCATCTGATGCAAATGCTTAATTTTATGTCTTTTTCCTTCAGAGGCAGCATCTGAGTCTGCTAACATCCTCTTTAAGGCTCAAAACCTAGGTGTCTCTTCAGATTACAGAAGAAAAGATGTTTTCTTATCCTTGCCCATAAAACCCCCTGAACCAAAGGATTGAAGAAAAGCCTCAAAAGATTACCTCTCAAATTTAAGTGCTGTGCTTCAACAAAATAGTTTTTTTTTTTTTAAAAGAAAGTTTTGGGGGGGGGAGCTCTGTTGTGTTCGGTTGCTGTGAAGTCTGCCAGAAGATGTAATTAGTAATGTATTCTGAGTTGAATATGCTCACCTGTGGATTGTCAGGAGTAATTACTATTCAGGTGTCTGAACTGTCATTATTAAAATAATGGTGTGCTTAGTCATTAAAAAGAAAAATGAATACAATTCCATTTCCAGTTTTAAACTGGCAGGTTTGCAGAAAGCCTGCAGACTGACTTGAAGACTACTGAATCCACAACTGTAAGTTCTGAACTGATGAAACTCCAGGATGAAAACACCCTGTGTACCTATGATGAAAGTGCAAAACTCATGTCTCAAGGCACAGGAAAAAGAACGGTGAGTTCAGGGTCACTGCTACCAACATAATGGATTATCTCTTTTTGAAGATTGACTACATGATATTTGGATTTAGACCATGCTCTGCTTTACGGATGACAAAACTAAACAAACCAAAACACTCCCTAAAGAATACATCAGATTAGGTAGCCTTAGTAAATGTTGCCTCACATTAGGAAGTTGCCCACATCCAAGGAGCAAAAGAGCAGTTAGATGTGAGCAGGATGATGGGCACCTGAGGGTTTGTATTGCACTGAACCCACATGGGGAGGTAGAGAGCAGCACTCCTCCAAGGCTGCACCTGTTCCAGCTCTGCTCTTGCCCATGTTTATATATATGTGAATTCAGATCCACCTAAGACTAAATATTCCTTTGTCTTTAGATGACTGCAGTCAAAAGCAGCAGTCAAACATGAGATGTGTGGACTCCTGATTCCCAGAGACCTCTGAAGGCTTCAAAAGCTCAACGTTTGCGTAGCAAACAAGTAAAGGGTCCCTGCTCTGCTTGATCTGGGAATCATGAGTGTTTGGAGTAGAAACACGGACAGTAGGAGATGCTGAGATGCGTGCCTGAGTCAGCAACATGTCAAGAGAACAGGGAGCCTCTAACATCTTGCCCTGGCTCAAGAGAAGTCATGCCTTTACTGTGGGGAGCTGCAGTGCCTTGCAACTTGCAGTTGGCTGGAGAGCCTATGGTGGCCTGCTCTTTTTCCTTGGAGCGCCGCTTAACGCGGGCAGAGAATGGCAGTGTTTGTCTAGACATCCTCCCGTGGCACCAAAGTGCTCCTATGCCTCTTTTTCTTTGCTTTCATCAGCAGTGAAACCATCGTGAGTGCCAGCCCTGAATTAGCATTGATGGGTGCTGAAGATGGAACTGGAGGTAAGTGTTTTCTAGCCCTTGCTGCTAATAAGAGCAGACTCAAAGCGAGGTTCCTGTTTTTACTTACTTTTTTTTTTTTTTTTGCTCCAGCCTTTGAGAGTTTCCTTTAAAACCATCAGGGCTGCTGGCAATTTTTTAAAAAAATTTGTTGTAATTTTCGATGAATAAAACACCGGATGAAAGCTGCAAAAGGTGCCTCATTCAGAGCCCCAGAGGCAGCAGTATCTAGAAAGGTCAGCAGAGCCTCCATGGGTTACTGCAGCAACAAAACACATGGGTGTAGTGGAAAAAATGGCCCTATTAAACTGTTATTTAATGTCTATCAAATGTTTTTTGTGTTCTACAGGTCTTCAGAAGAAAAGCTGCCTGCCTTCTTACCGCACAGCAATGCTAGCCAGAGCCTTTTGGAGGGGGGAGGGGTGGATTTTTGGCTTCCCACACTGAGCACCTAGTCCTGCTGCATCAGCCTAAAACACCAAATCCTGCTGAAGTCAGTGACTGCAGGAGGCTGCTGGGGCCTGAGAGCAGAGCAGAGGGTAGGATTGTTGGCTAGTGACGTGAGATAAGCCCCAGGTTGTGCTCCAGGCAGTGAGGGAACTCACTGAGTGTGAAGGACGAGGTGTTGCAGCAGGTAGACATGCATCAGTATCTTCTGTGTTAGATTGGCATTAGCATATCTAACCAAGCAGGAGGAGGCAACTATTCAAATATACAGTCTCTGAAAGTGAAGTTCAGATTTCACAAGTAAATCAGGGAAGGAAGTATCTTCGCATTCCAACAGCAAAAACTCCTTAAGCTGGAAGCTTAAGAATTGCTGTTATGGCCTTATTTGCCAAACTATATGCTCATACATTCTACAATTTATTAATCAATCTGGATAATGCTGTCTGCAGCCCTAGTGACAGAGTAACTGGTGTGTATATACCCCAGATGGAAGGACTTTAGCATTGCCTGGAGAAGAGCCTTATATCAGGAAAGAAGTCAGGGAATTCCAAACTATCAAAAAACAATATCCGCAGAGAAAGGGGCTAATCTGAACAGACAAATTATTCCCTGCAATTATTTGTTCAGCTCTGCTAAATTCATATATTTAATGGTTGCCAATTACTATGCATATATGTCAATGATAACAAATGGCTGTCTATGCACTTTAATACCACGTTCAGCTCCAGAAGCTGAGATCCTTATTTCTTCTTTTTTTTTGGTTAAACTCAGTTATACATGCACCTTTTGTTACTTTCGAGAATACATGTTTCATTTACAAACACATTGACATGTGCCAATTGCTGTTCCCCTTATAATAAACTCCTTTCCTTGGAAAGCAGGTTTGAAGATATGGATATGGAAAATGCATATAAGCATGGAAGTTGCGGAGAAATTATTACAGTACTGCTCTTTATCTAACACAAAATGATCTTGATGCAAGTCAAAGCAAAAAAAAAAAAAAAAAACACAACTGAGACTATCACTGTGTTTAAAACAGGCAAAAACTCCTTGGTGTCTAATTGCATTAATTTTAAACAGGCTTATTAATTTGATACCATTTTATATGGGAGTCTTTGGAGATTTTTTGGTTCTTGGTTTACTAATGCATATATACCTATACAACTTGGTGTCCACAGCGTGAGCCATAAGGCTTATTTTTCATGACTACTTTTAAATTCAGCTTATAGGGATTGTGATTGATTACTTGGGGTGACTGATGATAAATTCACCGTGGCTTGATGGGTACAAAATGGGCAGAATTTGAGCCCTTCATCAGTGATATATCATTCTTTATTTATTTAAAGATAAAAAACTTTAAGCTTGACCAATAACTTGTGTTCTATTTTAGACTAGAAACTCAGAGGAAACAGATTCTAAGGATTTAGAAACTTTAAAACAACAAGAAGTGGATCAAATGAAAACAAAAGGGATTATCTGAAAAACATGTTTATTTTCTTCCCGAGTGGCGTGAACTAAATAAAAAAAAAAAAAACCACACACAAAAATTAAATATAAATTCAACAGCTAGGACAGTTTACAAATCACTTCTATAGCCCTGAAGCAGGATAAAAGGAAATAAATACACTTCATGGTTAGTAACCTATTAACTGACACCAACTGTTGCAGCTGCGAATAAAACAAATGCATGATAAGATTAGATATGTTGATTGCACCTGGCCATCTGTAAATTGCTACTTAACATAAGAATCCCATGCTTTATACAAGCCACTGTGGTGAATGCAGGCTAACTGTTGTCCTTTTTATATTTTCCCTTTGGTAAATAATAGAGGAAATAATAAGGAAAAACTTGCATGCAGCTGATTTGTTCTTCAAGTTTGTGCAAAGTTTGCCCTGGTACTTCCCTGCTGTCAAAGGGGGAAGGATAAGTTGAACAAACAAGGCTGTATCTCACCTGCACAGACCGAGCAGCTCCTCTGAACGTGTTTGTTTCAAATATAGAGAGGAAAAAACAGTCTATAGCGAAAGTGCACTCAAGGACTGCAAAGCCCTTGCTAGCCATCCCACGGTTTTGAACAAAAATACAATACAAATATAAATTAACACACCAACAGCTATAGTGGCCACATTTTTCCCTTGAGGGGGCCACCACCAGCCCATTAGTAACAGCCCTCTTTATTTTTAGGTTACAAAAAAAAGAAAACACAGAAAAAGAGGAGACTTGTTGCACACACAGCATCACATGCTGCTTGGTCTGCACACAAGCGTGTGCCAGGATGCTGGGAAGTGGAAACAGGCGTGGTGCAGTCCCACAACCCCTGGCACTGCAGAAGGGCAGCGGGTGCCTGGGACAGAGCACCCACCTGCAGGCGGGGATGAGCCCTCTGAGTGCAGGGTAGCTTTTGTACTCCAGCCACACACTGGGCAGTCCTGTAGGAACTAAATTTGGAAAACTGCTCCCTGAAATGCACCAATGCTGCAATTTGTCCTCCCTACACAATGACAACAAATCAGTTAGGTGAGTCTCTCATTGATGTAACAGCGTGAGACAGGCAGACAGTTTAGGTTTGCATGTGATATTACAGTCCCCATGAAACAGCAAATTCCACTACTCCTATCAATATATGGATAATACAGTGCTACTGCCCTGTGTGCTGAAGGAAGAACAGTTGCAGGCAAAAAATTGCAAATGCAATCAAATACCTGAGTTGAATGCTCACCGCCTCTGTGAGATACTCGGGTGTCAGATATCCTGTCGTGGCTGGATTTGCTTAGAAATCTGCGAGCAATCCGAAGAGCAGTCAGGCATCAGCTCTGCTCCCCTCATTTGCAACAATCTTTGCATTAGCTATTGAGCTTTTCTGAGAAGCAGCATGAAGCCCTTTTCATTCTGCCATCAATATCAGCACGTACAACAGCATGTCTTTTGAGAACTCAGGAACTGAATACAGGTATGAAGGACAGAAGATTACAAAATGCATCAGCATGTATCTGTGTCTGACCAGCAGAGCTTCTTCCATTTATAGCAGTGAGGATGGGGTTTTATTTGCAGGATAAGAAAATGGAAAACCAGAAATACGTTGCTTGAGGAGCTTAAATGATGGATGATTTTTATCTTCATCAGTAGGTGGGCGATTCATCTTGCTACGTGTGATTCTGAAGATGAAATCGATGACCTCGGCGCACAGTGGGACAGGAGCTGGAGTGCAGGACACAGCCAGACCCCAACTGCTGGCAGCACACCCTGGAGAATGGAACTGCCTTCAGCCACAGCTGGTGGGACGCGCAGACCAGGGGGGAGGCCTCAACACCTCCTGTTGTTCCTGTTTCCTAGATGGCTCATTTCACAGCTAGCTCAGGCATTTCTACCCTACGCTACACCCTGCAGGGTACATCTATCCCAGAAAGCAAGCATCTCCAGGGTCTGTTCCTATAGGAACTTGACATTCTCCATCTTCTTAATTCTGTAATCTAAATGTTAGCAGGTTTCTCTCCCCACAGTGGTCTCACCACTTGTGTCTGCTGATGACTATTTTTTCCTTTTATATACAGAGGGAGGAAGCCATGCACTGAATTCTTCAGGACAGTGCTTGTGTATGTATGCGTGCTCACATTAGCGATGCGCTTGTAACCCCAGGGATGTTTCCTGACAAAGTCACACATCTCAGGAATGAGCATTGTTTACACCCCAGGGGCAAGGCAGATTTCAAGGATGCATCACAGCACTGTATCCTGGTTACTTCCACCCTGTGCAAAACATTTACCCTAGGAACCAGGCACGCAGTTCCATGCACGCCAGCAGAGGTCTGTGCAGGGCATGGGGTGGCACTCCGTGTTCCATGCCACTGCCAACCCCCTGTTGACATCACTGCCAACACCCAGCATGGGCCAGCCTTGTGTCCCCCTCTCTCCCTTCTGTCACACCACCCAGCATTTGCATACCCACGCAGTAAAGCAAATCTGGATGATGATGTGAGTTAAAATGGAAAAGAAAAGAAAAGAAAAGAAAAGAAAAGAAAAGAAAAGAAAAGAAAAGAAAAGAAAAGAAAAGAAA